>UELV01083628.1:0-15346 GCA_900490015.1 Megastigmus stigmatizans | reverse complement strand
AACTATAACCTTTAGGATAAAATTAGTTTTAAATACCAATTTTTCAAAAAAGGTATTTATTTGAAAAAAAAACTGATGAAAAAAGGATGAAATAAATGAAACAAGCATGCTGGTTATTTATGGCACCACAAAGCAAACAGTGGCGCGTAACTTTGAAAAATTTTCGGTCAAAAACACTCTGGGGTCTGTTCGACCCCCAGTGTCATTTAAGGGTTAAATAAGCTTATAGCATAATCTATAACTATTTGTCTTACAATGTTGATGAAATGTACTCATACATGTACACGTGAATTTATCTTTCAGTTTAGCCCGAATACGGATGTGCGCAGACTTTCGAAACGTCGTAAAATTAAGTAAAGGATTTTTGCAAAATATATAGTTCATCGTGATCGATCAAGATCTTCCACATGTTTTGAAAATTAAACGAACGACGTGGACAATTAAACGAGTCTTTGTAGTTAGTATACTTTAAGAAAAAAAAAGTTTTCTTTTCATTTCCCCATTTACGAATTGTTTGCTCGCTAAAAAATATCAAGCTGAAAATAATTTTAATGTGCTATGATTAACGACATGAAATTATCATAATCGTATCTGCAGACTAATTAATTCAACGAAGGGAGGGCAAAAATTAACAGGGTTATTCGACTCTTGTTTGAATGCATTCGAGGACGCGAATTCTCTTGCTCTGGCCTCAATTTAATATGATAAAAATACGTGCGTGTGAAAAGACTTGTATTATATGCGCGAGTGTGTATGCAGAAAGTCAGAGACCCCTGAATGGTTCTCAACCCATCAAGTTAAAAACCACCGCAGCGGCGAATACGAAACGCGTGAACAGCATGAGGTGGTAAGAAATTGTCACCACGAGAATGCCACGTAAATATCAAATACTATGATCGATCTTAACGTGTATCGTCCTTCCAAGAAATCATCGAAAAATATATATTGTATATAGATAAAAACCGATTTTTTTTCGCATCATTCATTATAATCTTCGATGGTACTAGTATTGCAAATGGATTCGTGTATACGATTCAAGCAGTAAAACGGCTTTGCAAGGTTGTTCCACGATTCTATGAAAGATTGATGGACGTTATTTAACAGCTCCATGGGCATACATGCGCGTCGAAATAGCGTCTGTGTGTCCGTTTAGATTGCGTCAAATGCAAGCGGGAAAGAGAGAGAGAGGTAGAAGGGAGCAAAGTGATTATTCACGGTGTCGAGTCTAGTAGCTTAAAGGCGTCATCGATATTTAAATGCATGGCCATTGATTTTTCGAGACTTACTAATGAGCCGGAGCCATTGACAATTTTAGACACGGCTTCTTTGATACGCTCCTCTGTTTCTAATCGCAATAACGTCGCGCTTCACTTGCTATGTATATATTTAAGTATGCGTAACTGATGGGAGCTGCTGTGTAGCGGGCAAAAAGGGCGGCGGACAAATTGTGTACGAGCTTGAATCGATGTGAATATTATGTACAATGGAATTGATGGTCGTGCATTTTAGTCATTACTTAAAGCGATCATAATACATATCATACACGTAACACTTTTTTTCAATGATATCGTTGTGCTATGAATTTAAAAGATTTCAGTTTTTTTTTTTTAAATTTTTTTTATGTTTAACATGTTTTTGAATAAGAGTTTTATCACATACTTACACATTGACTAATTGATTCAATATTTGAATGATACTTTTTCTGCTTGGCAATGTGGTCATATAACCATTTATTCCAACAATTTTGCATCAATTAACGAAAATTTATGGCCAGAAAAGTCTCGATGTAAAAAAAGTGCGAACGAGCTTACTGTTTAATTGCGCCGCGTTGAATTCTTACCATGGACGATTAAAAAAGTATCTCTCGCGCGCCTACGTCCATAAGGAAGAGCGGAGGACACAATAAAAGTCGTGTCAGTCACGCGCGACCTTTTTATTGTCAGCAGTAGCGGCAGCGATCTCGCTATCGCCTTCCATACGCCTGACCCCGTCCGACGAATTACATAAAAAAAAAGTCTGTTCGGCTGAGAGTTTTATGCATAAACGCCACCGCCACCGTCGCCGCCGCTGCCTCCTCGAATATAACTCGGCTCATCGAGTCAGCAGCAGCGGCGGTCCATGGGTCGCCGCGAGCGACAAACGTATATTTGCAGCCGAGGCGCGAGCGTAAAACGTGATTATTGCTGGACATAAAGGAAGTTGTAATACTCGCTGGCGTGTTACGGCGAGGAGCGCGGAGAGAGCATAGCCATGCTTTCCCAGGAGTGTAGAGAAAAATATATAATTCACCTCTACACCGCCCACCGGTGTAATCTCGACGAGGAAAAATGATATCGCGGGAGCTTTTTCCTCTCGCAGCTGCAGACACGGAGGATTGGTTTTTAGCCACCCCGAATCGTAACATCCGGTGTGAAATCGCGTAAGAAATGGAGATAATGGAGGGTCCGATCAATGCGCTTATAACCGCGGTTTTACGCGTATGACTTGTAACTAGTTTCGAAATATTTAAGCTTGTTTAATAGTACGAAATAACGTCTGAAGTAGTCGAGTTAGAGAATATATAATATATGGTAGTTTGTTGAAGGAGTTTTTCATCAAGACATGGGTTGAGGTCGTTGAGAACAAGAAATTCTCAATGTAAGACAAGATTACGTTTTTGCTTGCGTTATCTTATCGGCGTCTATCAAATAAATGGATGAAATGTACTTTTATTTAGGATTTCGTGAGTAAAAACACTTTCCGTTTATACTTTAGATCTCTAGAAGGAATTTGAGGCGTTATAAAAGCGAAAATATCACACGGTACTTTTTTAGGTAGTTCTAAGTTTAGAGTATGACCCACAAAAAATTTTTTTCCTTCATTCTTGTTACAGTTGTTTAAGTGAATATGTATTTTTTAAAGTGCACTTTCTGGAAAAGTTCGACGTCGGGATTACTTCGCTAATAAAAACAAATATGTAATGAACATTGCATAATTTGTCATAGCGAATTCGTATGGGAATCTTTAAGTTTATATAGATTCTCCATGTTAGTAGGGGTATTATGCGTTTCCTATTGATATTTATCGTCCTATTAAATTGCATTCCTCGTGGAAAAACCATGGTTTATGGTCATTAGACAGAGTTTTCCTGTAAATTCCCAAGGATCTTAGCCATGGTTATTTCACAAAAATTTTTCCAATAATTTTCCAATGGAAAAATTTCTGCACGGGCGTCCTTATGATTGTAAAGTTCTTTAGAATTTTAGAGAGTAATCGAATTTTCGTTTCTATTAATTCTTGAGGACTGGTAACGAATAAATCTACCTGATAGCTTATTTTATTCATAAAAGTGCACTTAGCTTTATATAAATAAATTATAAAAGGGCGGTTTTTATTGCTAAAAATAAAAAGTTTTTTTATGGGAACTGCATAAGCGTATTTGCGGCTTGAAAGAAGATTATAATTAAAAAAAAAATCGGTTGATTTTCACACAAAACCACGGAATAAAAAGCTACTTCACGAATAAAATCCAGAAAGATTCAGAAGTTTCCTTTTTTAACCGAAGTGTATAGTATGGAAACACAAGTTTCCAGAAGAGCTTTTACAATTTTTAGTTTTATAAATAAAACTCGTAAGAGCTTTGGGGGCGAAACGCAACTTTCATTTTTATTTTAATTTTTTATATTTTTCCAACATTTCGTTGTATAACTTTATATCGTATATTTTGTACGTTCTCGAAAAATATGAGTCTAAAATTCTATCAAGCTTTTGCATGGATGATGATCATTAAAATCTTTCCATATTTCGTAAGAATTGCCGCCAGTAACTCTTTGAACTCGCACTGAGTACGGAACCACTTGAACGTGTTAGGCAGATTTCCTATCCCCTCGCGCGCAATTCGCAGGATCAAAAAGGCCCTCGGCAAAAACTCAACTTCCAGAATCGAGCCAACAACTGTGTACTCCTCTCGTAACCTAACGTAAGCACTCGGCATCTGGCATCCGGCATCCAGCATTTCGTTTAAAATTCCACAGCCGACGATCCCTTTTTCGGCAGGTAGATACAGGATCGGTGGCTAAAAACCGTCCTTCTATTCCTACCGCGCAACACAACTTGTTTGTCATTTCTTCGATCGTCGACGAGCAACCTGTTTAGCATAGTTCCCGAACTGTATCCTCTTCCCCAGCTCGAGTTTTTTCTTTTGTCGCAACTCAGCAAGAAAGTAGCTTCTCTTCTATCCGTCTATAGGTTATTTGGCGATCCAACACATAGTGGATGCTTTCACGCGGGACGCGCGCTCGCGACGATCTCTCTGCGACTCTCATCTTCTCTTTTCTCTCTTCTTTCTCTATGTCGCTCGAGTTTGATGTCGATGCCGATAGTCGTGTAGCGCTCGCTGTGCGCTCGAGCTTTGCGCGCGGCTCAAATATAGTACCCGTCTGCAGATGTCGCAATAGGGGGCTAACCCTGGGTTTTGCGCTAGTAGAACTACGATCGAATACGTTATTTTCATGCTTCTAAGAGCACTGATCGATTCGTGGAAATCGAAAAGCTTCTTTTAATTTTCTTATTAATTTCTGCATCTTGTTAATTTTCTTGTTAATCTTGCAAACGCGTAGTATTGACATTGACAAATAGCGTTGAAAAAGTTTTAACCAAATTCGAAGAAATCAGGTTATCGCGTGTATCGTGAACGTATACACCTTAATATACGATGACGACATGATCGACATCACATGCACTTTAAATTCTAATCTTGTAAAATTTCCGCTGGTTTTGGCTGGCTTATCGGTCGCGAGATTGACGCACGCACGACAGCTCGCACAGAGTCGATTTTCCGTGGCGCGTGAATTTCTATGTTAATGTTCCTGTAAACTAGGATACGTATTGAATGGCCTTTGGGCAAATCCCATTTTGGCATCTAAATATTCCGCTTTGATTGAAGTTTGATATCAAAATACTCAGTGACTCTGATTTAGCGTTACACGTTATTGCACACCTTATACCGATAATGACTTTCCATTCACGTTATATGGGTAAATCCACGGAACTCTTTACTTTTGCTGTCAAGAAAAATGCGGAAAAAAAAACTGATTGCACACTATTGCCACTTGGCATACGTATTTGTGTGCCCTCTAGGAGTAGCAAACCATGCCCATTAAACTTTTTTATTGTGGGCCATCAAGGTAAGAAGATAAAATATAAATAAGTCGTACAAAAGTTAAATTTAAAGTAAATTTTTTAAGGTTACACAAATTTTATGATTTACTTCAAAATCATCTTGTCATGGATGTATAATGCGCACATATTCGCGAAATGGCTAAAAATTTTCGTTTTATTATCACGAATAAATATTAGCTATCAGTCGGTTGGGTTATTGCGGGTCACTATCACGAAACAACAAAATATCGATAAAACATGGATTTCACATAAAGTTATTTCATGTCGTTGAAGTTCTGCAATTTTATAATAAACTTGTGCACATCGATGTTACTTAAATTACTGTTTCCTGTTATGGTTAGTTACCTATTAAACGAATAATTAATACCCTAACTCAGGGGACGCGAGTACAGCATAGGGAAAATTAAAAAATACTTAATTTCCAGAATTTTACGTCATTGACTGCCCCTCGTTGTCGTATATAAATACTTGGATACGCCACATTTTGAACAATTGTTGTTAATAAGATTCTTTATCAAACTAAAAATTAAATGTATGTTTAAAATGTGTTACACAAAAGTTAAAAATTCTATGGATTTGCCCATATACACTTGGATGGTTATTTAGCAAAAATGATAGAAATTTGTACCGACATGAATACTTACCTAGCACATTAATAGCAGAAACTTAGTTATTTATTATGCATCATAAGCGATCTGAGAAAGAATATATTTCTACAACGAATCTCATCTCTATAAAATGACGAATACTCCAAAGTGACATAGAAGAGATGTCGAATAGTCCATGCTTGCGATTGAACGTACAGCATGTAGTGCAAGTACAGTACAGTACAATAATACAGAGGCGTCTACTTTAAAAGTGCGGCAGTGAGAATAGAGAGAGTGAGAGAGAGACTAGAGCGTATGCGAAGTATCATAGACGTTGCTCATGCATGAGCCTCGCTTTTACAGCGCCTTAAGGATAATACCCATGACCGGTAGGCGCAAGATTTTTACATGCGCCTCTTGCAACTGGGTCACTATACCTCTCTCCCTCTCTCTCTCTCTCTCTCTTTCACGCTCTCTATCTCCCTCTCTCTCTCTCTCTCTCTTTCTCCTCCTCATTCTTTTTTTCGTATATATATCCAGTATACGATACAAAGATCTTAGCGTTCTCGAGTTTAAAGAGCAAAAAGACGTCGGTCCGTGTTGCACTTGGCTGCCGCACTACGACCCCTGCAACCTCTTCTACCTCCTCCGCTGACTCACTGCTTATTTTTTCTTCTCTCTTCCTATACCCACATCGAGCCTATACTAAGAGAAAGTGTGTTTCTGCGCCGTTCAAGTCTTCAGGAGGAAAGCTAACTTCCTCTCCCCACTCTCTATCTCTCTCTAACTCTCTCGCGAGAAACAGCTTTCTTTTTCTACCTCGCTCGCGTTTGTGTGCAGCTTCGTGTGCTCTAACGAACTGCCTCTACCGAATTAATCCCCGGGTTCACACATACAATTCCACGCTGGGATGCGCCAGTCTACCGCAGCCCCAACTGTAATGCAGACGATATATATATATACACGTATATAGATAGCGCTAGGAAACCAAACGACGTTACGTTGAGAGAAATAGAGTCAGACAAAATCAAGGGGCGAAAAGGAGCGTGCATTAACTTCCGAGCGAGAAATGGACCCGCATTGGGGAAAAAAGAGGATTGTATTGCTTAAACCGTAATTGTCGCCGCGATTTTTTTGCAATCACCCCCGCCTAACCGAGTACGTATATATACAAGCTGATAAAGAATCGCGCGGTGGCGGCGGCGGCAAGTCACGGAAGGACATTGTGTATCACAAAAGCGAATTCAACAGGGCATATAGTTGCTATATACTGAACTGCGTGCACTACTTATTGAAACTCGGATGCACACGACAATTCTCCCCGAGTATATATACTATCATACATACATTCCCACATATGTATACACCCGGAAAGAGTATTTCGCGGAAAGTTTACACCGCGGCGGATATAGAAAGAATTGTGGAGCATCGCTTCGCTGTGTGTCAGTAAGTGTTCAAGTAAGACGCATGCCGCTGGAAGATTGTTCGCGTTCTCGAGAATTATTACTCTCTCCTTCTGTCTATCTCTCTTTCGCTCCACTGTCTCTTTCCGTGCGACGTTTAATCTTTGGGATTTATGAGTTATGCAAAACTGGCAAGCTGCAGCGGCTTAGCATCGGCATCATTCTCGTGTTCTTTCCATTTGTTTAGTTTTGTGCGCGGAGGACACGAAGAGGGGAGAGAGAGAGAGAGAGAGAGAGAGAGAGCGCCACTGCCGCCGCAGCCGCACACTGTTGCTAAGGGAATTGCAATTTTTGCCCGGGACAAAGTGTTACTGCGGTTCTCTTTACAATGAGCGCCGCATCAAAGAGAATGAAAATTTTCATTTGTAACTGTCTTTTGGCTAAAGCTGCCGCGGATACATTGAAACAAGAAGCCTAGCGCAGATGAGCTTGTTAGTTTGCGATGTGATGAATAAACGACGACCTTTTGTGTTGCGGTTAATGAAAATGTAAATTTGACGACGATGTCTGTAAGGGACAATAGGTTGTCCCTATAGTTATAATATAGACATTTAAGTAACATTCTTCGAGATGTTTTCCTTCTCGTTCGATCCCGCCGCATTTTTAAACTTTTTTTTTCTTGAGTATCAATCTTTTTTATGGACGACTTTTTCTTCGCTTTTAATTTTCCCTTAGCTCGCTTTTCGCTCAATTTCCTGCAAGAAATATGTAATGTTAGATGAGCTTTATGGAAGCAAAAATTATACTAATGCTTTTAACTCTTTTTCTCAACTTCTTCCGCCATCCTAATGTGAAAATAACTACACACCGCTGATTCCATCTGGTCATCAAGCGCGCAATTCGAGCTTCCGATACGCGTATATGAGTGTGCAATGATTGAAACGAATCTTTTCAAATTTTCCCGGGTTAACTCTCTCTCTCGGCTCCGGATTCCAATAATTGCCAGAGAAAACAAATCCTAATTCCTCGCCACTATACCCTATTGATTCATGCAAGGATTGATCTCTCGATTTAATTATATGAAATACGTTCATTACGGAATTTCAAAGCAATTTTCGAATAAACAATTCGGCTTTATTAAAACAAACACCGTGGACTCTACACAGAATTTTTTCCTTCGCATAAATTCTCATGTACGCGCGAATGTCGCGCCCAATGCCATAGCTCGTGCAGGGCGAGGAGGCAAAGCGTACGGCTGGCTGGCGGTTGCTACCCTCGTGCTGCGCGCGACTATTCCTTCCCCCGCGCGTCGCCCACACCTAACTCGCGAATAACAATAGGAAATGACATAAGCTAACCGCGCAAATCTGGCGCGTGGAGAAAAGGACGATGCACACTCGTAAAAGTAGTTACCCAACAGTTTATGCCTTGGCACACAGGGAGAATATCGGAAAAGGAGAGCGACTGCATAAAAACTTTTCGTTTCGTCGAAGACAATAATGCGATTCCTTCTAATACAAACTTATACTGGAATAGCGCGCGTGTCACTTTTTAGGATTTGTTTATCTCTTAAAAATTGTTCACATGAAAGGTGAAATATGCAAATCTGGCCCCGTAAGTAAATTATGCTTTTTATTCGAGATACAAATATTTTTGCGTTTCAAGCACTGCAAAATCGTATGGTCACATATGCAAATAAGATTATCTATGCATGAGCTGAATACAATTGTTTCTAGCGTTTTCTCTCGTGCTCGTTGACTTCTTCTTGTCCTGTTCTGCCTCCTAGATTTTTATAAAAAGATTATATTATATTGTGAAAAGAATTTTTGCAGATGGCATTCGTTAATTTTTGCATGGCACACTTTAAAAGATTATACCTACGCAATTCCCACATATGTAGCTTAGCGGTCTTTGCCGCGTGTACGCGAAAAATGTTTTATTTAGTATAGTTTTTTCCCGAGGATTTTCTGTGAAGATTATTCTATCAGCATTTCATACATACAGACGAATACCGGTTCTTTTACATTGTATACATGTAAATTTTTATGATTATGTTGGATAAAATTTTTGTGCAAAGCTGCTCGCGCACATCTTATTACACGCACGTTCATAAACCTTCCCTGTTTATAAGATTCACATTTTCACGGTACGAAACATATCCGCAAATCTATTATAATATAGTTGTAGCTGAAATTATAATTATAGTATATACAACCGCACTAAGCTAGGATGGAAACTATATATCTGGTATTACACGTGTTGCTCGCTTTAACTGCATCTCTCTACGATCGTACTCAAAATTGTTTAATATGGGTGTCGCATTAAAACGAACAGTAATATCTGCCTACAGTTAAATCTAATGAAGGGAAATTCTCGTTTAAACACGAGACCATATCATTTTATTTTCAATAAACAAAACAATTGATTACTCCTTCAATAAAGCTAATTTACTTTGGTAGGCTAACAAACTTCGTACAATATCGCTATTTGAGACAGCAGATGTTTATCTTGTTCAATCTAAATTTATACCATCTAAAGATAATTGCTAACCCTGTTCAAACATATGTCCTTGTAGGTAAATATACAAACAAGACAAACGCAGCGCAATTAGTGAGCGACTTAGTATTAAATGTGCGTTGAAATTCTATTTCCCTCTTTGTCATGTTTATACACGTGGATATCGAATAACACCAGATGCTCATACTCGGAGAGTCGAGTCTCGTTAAGGTGGCATTAATTCACTTAGCGCCCACTTATAGACGCTCTTAACTGAATTAATGCCTACTTAGTTCAGCGCAGATAACTTTTTCTAACAACGGTTTAGCAAACGATATTATAGAACCATAACCGTTGCCCCTCATAATTTATTATATCTCTTTTAATAAGAAAACAAAATGATGAAAATCGTAAAAGTATAATGGCGCATTATTTTGCGCGTAAAAAATGATCTATAAACCTCGTGCAGTTACAATTTTCTTTTCACTTTACTTTTTCCGTCGAAACTGGGGAGAGGCGCGAGTAAAAAATTTTATCCCGTACTTTGGAAAAAGGGGGCCGAAAGGACGAGGGATGAAAATGAATTTTCGGCCCGGGAAAATTGGGAATTACGCTTTCGACGTCGCCCCGACATTAATCATTGGTCATGGGATTTAGCGAAGGTATAACTTTCTGCCCGAAAAATTCGTCAACGAGCTTAGAAAGTTTACGAATGCGTTTCATGGCTCGTATGTATCTGACGGATAGTTTACAAAGGAGTAGTAGGTCGGATAGCTGGGGGTACGAGTATTGGGTGACTGGAAGCCTAGACAACGTCGGAGAGTCTATAACGAACTCAGTGAAGCTTGTCATTTATAAATACCTATAGGTATGTAGAAAAAGTCGCACGAATAGTGCTTTTAGCATGTTTTTCAAATAATATATATCAATTTACCGCTATTCCACGCTCTTCAGGCTTTCTAATATAGTTGACTCAAATTACTTCAGTCGTATCTTTCACTGATAATGGAGATTTATTTATTGATACGAGCTTTATTTTAATATTGCGAGAGATCAATTATCGATAAATTAACTGACTGGACTTTGTTGTCGTAAAAAAAGTGGATCGATCCTTTTTTTTATGTAGCCAATTTATTGACATGCTACAAATTAATGAAAACTTTATGGTCGTAGGAGGCTTTAGTGCAGTAATAATACCCCGAGATTCGAGTGTATATTTTTTTATTGTTTATTGAACAATATCCGAATATTGAAGAGCTGAAACATTTTACGCAAATTAGACGAAACGTATTAATTAAACAAATTTGAAAGAATTTCAGTTGAATTACTTTTTTTTATTGATACGCTAACCAAATAAGCTGTATTATTCGTATCAAGGAAGTATTGAGTGAACTGGTCGAACTATTAATTACTCGGTATAGAAAGTTTTAGACGTGAGCTTTCAACGATGGCATAATACAAAATTCATCTGGTCAAAGTGAAGGATGAAAGAGTCGTGTTAAGGTGGATTGATCGATTGCCCCATGTATCTTGTATTTTGTATCATCTTTCAATCTAACCTCTTGGTTGAGTGAATTAGAAATCCTAAACTGCCGGGAAGTTATATGAAAACGAGAGAAGGTGAGAAAATGAATTGGAGTACGTGTAACCCTTTAATTGGTTTACATCTCTCCAAGCATGTATCGTATTCTCGAATACTTGCTTGAAAGTATTTGCACTTTGCAGATAACTTTTGTGCAGATGTGAAGAAAAATTCCAAAACTTCAATTTATTCGAAAATTAAATGAAATTCATTCGATACGTGTACATTTGATTGACAATTTAAAGTATTATAATCTAACTGACAATGTACCGTCAGAATGCGGACACGAGTTGCTATAGGTACGCTCTCTGTGTATTGACATAAAAGAGACGTAGCATCATAACAGCACATTGAAGAAACACAACTGCGCTTCGTTCTTTTCAAAAAGCGGAAAATTGGAAAGAGTTGTCCTGCAGCTCACAAATCTGAATAAAAAAAGATCAAAGTAGACGGTCGTAAGAAATTTCATTCATTGCGACGAAATTCAGGCAAGAAAAATCTACGAGTCTCTTTAATTTCACATAAAGCTTCCAAAGCCGTTCCGCTGATATCAACACTAGGCGATTTGCGTTTTTGCAAATTGCACCGGCTATTACGTGCTCTTTGACACTTCCAACTTTGAAAAATTGTCCCAATAAAACGCTACATCAGAGGTGAACGTGTCGTTGATTCCGTTATTTTGATTTAATTATCGCTCAATTATTCACGCTTTATCGAGGAATCAATATAGCTGGCTAATTGCAAATGCGTCATATCCAATCACCCAAAGCTAATAGTATAAACTATTTCCATAGTCGGGAAATATCGTAGCTGTACGACACATGATCCGATTAAATTTGATTTGACAAGTACGGTAACAAGTGCGCCTCGTGTGTGCATAGCCTTGTATACACACGAGCATGCGATACAGCATTAAATTCGTATATCTTAAAACAGGATTTTATACTCCACGAAGACAGTAGAGTAGACTTTAAGCTGCAGCACTGCACTGCAGAACTTTACACAGTACTTGCCCCTTTATTAGTATTTAATGAAAAGACACGAGCACTCACTTCTCATGCTTTTTCATTCTCGCTGTGTTCTTGTCTTCTTAGCGTGCCCGAGGAGAGAGAGCTCGACTGGCCTCTTTTTCCAGTTGATGCTCCACACACAATCCACCCCTACTTTATGACCTTATTAAGCTCGCACTCGACCAACTGGCCTTGTAATTCAGCTACTGCGTGAAATCTCCGCATGATATAGATATCGATCGGTCTCGTTAAAAAACGCATTAGGCACACGCGCGCAATGATATCTATTCGACAAAACACACACCGCAACGGGAAAAACAAAAACAAGACTTATGCAGCAGTTTTATGCGTCGAGACAGAGAGGCGCATTATCGGGTCAGTGAGTGTAAGGGGCAATAAACACCGGTGCACGGGACCGATACACTGCATGTTCTCGAAATTCAATTCGACGCTACATCTTTCACGTAGTCGCCGGGTTTCTCGGCGCGAGGGTTTTTAATCAAAAATAAAATAGCGCGTGCCGAGGCATATACACGTATAGGCCAGAGATGCTACATAAGTAGCCGACGTAAATCAACGCGGCAGCGGCGAAAGCGGCATTAGCTGTAAATCGACGCGCTCAACCCGTCGAGTAAGATTTCATAAATCCGTATGGTCGCGGAATAAAAATTGATCGGGAGCGAAGTAGAAGTAGAAGTAGATGTAAAGAGGGAGGAGGAGAGTCGCGCACCCTTGCACTCCAAACGAGTGCTATATACTCCTATATATATATATGAAAGGTCGCGAAGCCCTGACCGATTAATGTATATATAGCTATCCGCGCACATTTCTTGAGAGGCGTCTTTTAGCGTCTCGGCTTATACAGATATACGCCCGTAATATATACAACATGTAGAGGGACCGTATAAGGTACGACGACGCATACTGGACATTTATTCGTTCGCTTATACTCGCCTTTAACGCCGAACGAACCAGAAATCTATTTCTCGCGCCAGCCAGCGGAACGCGCAATTTATCGCAGTACCGAGAGGCGCGTGTGCATGCGCAAAAAGCCACTAGGCCGGTATTGCGAGCGCAAGTGCGCGATTCTCCTCCTCCTTCTTCTCTCGTCGTAATTCAAAAGTAGCGGAACGAGTAAAGACTCGCCCAATTAATTCGATTCAGTTGTACCTTCTCGTCCCCTCTAGCCCAGTGCCAGTAGCATCGCCGCGGTGCAGGTAGTCGTATATATAGCTACAGGGACAGAAAATTCTGCGATTAAAGACTACGATTAATTCTGGAGGATAAGGGGCGGAGGGGGGAGTGGGGGAGAGCGAGGTGTGCAGTGCGGCTGCGAATTTTGCGCTCCCGCGACGATTTATTCGGGGATGGATTCTTAACGATGTGTCTCCCTTCCCGTGGATGCTGACTGTTGAAATGTGAGAGCACGTTCGTTATTTGGGCGGTGGAGGGAAATTTTCACGAGGAAAAGAATGAAATGATTTGGTCGGTTGGATGGCTAATCTATTGTTTTGCTTGTATAGATCGACAATGATAATAGTGTATGCGATATTTATTTTGTTCAGCTGGGATCGTTGCTGTTGCTAAAACGATAAAAGTAACAACGGTGCAGCTATGAAACTGTGCCGAATAAACTAATATTATGTAACTGTAATAAACACAGCGATGCATAAAAAATTTCTCTACTTTTTTATATTAACACACGTGCAGCTTGAATAGAGACCGTCTGCGCTTGCGATGTATATATACTTATATATTGCGTTAAGAATCGATGTGATATGCGCTGGCTGACAGCTATATATTGAGCTCGGCTGTTCTCTTCCTCCTTTGTCCTTGCTTGAGTTCTCGAGGATCCGAAGAAATTGTCGTAAAAAGTTCAGGTCAGAATTTCTCAAGCAGCTTCGGGTATTGTCTTTGCATTTGAACGTATGCATATATATGCGTATACATATATGTATATATATGCCAGAGCATTTCTGTGCACCGGAAAAAAAAGTATAAAAGATAGAGTAAGAAATAAGAAGCGAATGAAACGTAAAAAATACCGAAAAAGATGCTTACGACAATAATTTAAGTTTTTTGGAAATAATAATGAAACATTGATAAAAGTAGTATTAAAATTAGTGAAATATATACTTTTACATCTGCAGAAAGGGTTATTCTATTAATCCGGTGTCCTACTGCTGACTAAAAAAGTCATGAACTTTTAGAAAGCCGATAAAAACAGTGTGAACAATGGTTAGTTTTGGCACCAAAACCCATATATAAGTGTACATGGGCTATGACGGAATATTCTTAGTCGAGGTTGTGCCGAAAATTCGTCTTTTCAGCGGTCTAAAGGTTAATTAATTTTGCGAGCAGTGAATGGGTGACAAAGCCAGTAATTAATTTCAATATATAGTTTCCCTGCGGGAATTCATTAATTACTAATCACTATAGGAGGAACATGCTTATGGTTTCAAACTATTACACTTTAGACCTCGCTTTAGACTCTATCTAATCACTTTCAGTAAAAATAGTTTTTTCAATTTAAATGTACAGTTTTATCAAAATGAAATTATAATGGCAACTGCTTATTGTGTATGATAAAAACCTACTGTATTTTATAGTGCGCAATAAATGTTCAACTCTAGAAATTATTCAGTTTGAAGTTTATAAACATTAAATTAACATTTATTATGTTGTGATAAAGACATAGAAGTAGATAAGTTCCAAATAGGACAAAACGTGTATTTTTTATACATTTGTTAGTCCCAAATTGAACTGTTTACCTATTATTACTTAATAGTGTAACTTAGTTATTTAAGTAAAATGCATAACCATGAATATAATATTATGCACGAAGAAGAGTCCTAATACTGGTAATGCGAGTTTGTAAATTTTGTATTTTTGCTCTAGAAACTTCATTTTATTCCAAACTAAACTTATCAGCAGCTGATACATATTCCCCAGTTATAGATTTATATATTTTTAATTTATTTCAGTAACCTCGTATATAAAGAATAAATTGGTGAAATAGGCAATATTGAGATATCGAAAAATTTTTCATATCGGATTTAGCTTGGCACTCTTCGTGCATTAGGTGAGGAGTATGCATATATATATATA
>UELV01083625.1:6222-21383 GCA_900490015.1 Megastigmus stigmatizans | reverse complement strand
GTCCATATCCTCTCCTTCAATAGGTGATGGCATTTTTATTTATAGAACAACGGGAGTAGTGAGGTTATGGTAGGTTATGCATGATCTTTCCCCTGACTGTAATGAAAACAAACAGCAAGGTTAGGCTTGAGCTGTTCAGAAATTTTAAGCGGACCATAATTATTTTAACTAAGTACTATAAGTTACATACCTTTTTTATTATTAGTGTAGAATGCAATAATTTTTTATAAAAATGATGGTAATGATGGTAAAAGTCGTGGCTTAAGGATTTTTAATAATTCATCAACACTATTGCGAGGAACGTTTTTCCTTACAATCCACTCTTGCAATTCGCGTATTTCCTTACATTCAACCTTTTTCAAGTTTATATTTTCGTCACTCGTTTCATTTTTACTACTTGAACAGTCGTCACTTTCTTCAGAAATAATTTCTTCACTATGATCACTCTCACACTCTTCACTTTCAGATGAAGAAAAATTAAGTTCATTTATTAGATAATCTAATTTTTTCTTCTTTTTTTCATTTAAATACTTCCTTTTTCTATCTATTTTTTTCTATTTTAATATTTTGTAGGTATAAAACCAATTCACGAGTGTGCGATGGGTTATCTCTAAATATTTAAAATAAACAGTTGAATGTCGTCTGCGCATACATATCCTTAACGGGTTTCTAGGCAGCTTGCGATTACATTCTGCCTAGAAATTAGCTAACAAATCTAGGTAGAAGTTAGTCTACCAACCAGCTCGACTCGTTAATTTTCTAGCAGGGAAACTACTGTGGTAATATATAAATAAGACTGATCCATTGCATTTATAATTTTTTACTAATGTTTGTTGGTGTTTGTTGTTGTCCCACATACTCTTGTTCGCTGTCCTACACAATTTTAACATGATTGCTGCAAATTTTTTATTCTATAAATATTATATATTCAAATATAAGAAAAGATGATTTTATTCTATAAATATTATATACTCAAATATAAGAAAAGATGAGCAGAAGTGTTACATCTGGAGGACAAACCCTGGGTAGGTGTTATAATATAATTCTATGCTTGATTTGTTAAGGACATGGTAAGGACGATAATTTAATCGACGAAACGTCGTCGTATTAACAACAATAAAAATGAATCTTAATCCAACCGCTGTATTATTTTGATTTAAGTAAAAAGCGTTTTATCGTTTTAATTGTAACTATTTCTTGGACAATTTCTTTTTAATCGAATTACTTGAAATTTGGTGGGTTAATAGTCTTAGTTCTAATGTTTTCAGTAATGTTCTCAGTAATTTTATAATGTTTTCTGTAATGAAATAAAAATCCTGAAATTTCCTACAGAATTTTGTCTTGGTTATCTATTGGTCGAGTTTTTTGAAGATTAAAAGAAATACAAAATAAATGAAAGTTTTTTTTTTAAATTTAAGAATATATTTAAACTTCTCACAATGATAATCACATTTATTTTTAATATTGGATCTGCATATATTATTGAATTATATTTATACAAAATTTAAAAACACATTGTATTAAAATACTTTTTATTGATCTTGAAAATATATAGGCGGGACTGGGTCGATATGGGTTTGTTTTAGGACTGTATATAGGTTAAGAATATTTTAAAAATAGTAAAATAAACCTAAAAAATATAATAACACTTTCAAATGTTAAATTATTCCGTCCTTAAGTGTTTAATAGTATAAGTTTTATAAGACACAGAAATTATTAACTATAAAAAATGATAGAATTAAAAGAATGATCTTTTCCCATCGCCAAAAACCCATCTCGATTCAGGCATAGGATGCAATGGGCTCTCAATGTTAAATTAATGAGTAACCATGACAACGCATTAAGAAACGGGATCCGGAGACTGTTGTTCTGAAGTTTTATTTTTGAAATTTATTATGGCTTTTTTACGGTTAGTTTTTTGATTATATTGAGTTTATAACTTTATGAATTGTTTATCTTTTAAAGAATAATCAACGGTGAACATTGTGTTATTATTAAAATAATACCTATACCGCCCTACCCATATCGCCCACTTCAAATTATATTGATTAAATGAATGATAAACCAGAATTTGAAGCCTTAGCATATTTTTATTTCCTATTCCAATATATTTGTAAATAACTGTTTTCTCTTGAAGTGTTAACTTGTAATATACTATTCTACAACTTTTAAAAATTACTAGCCCTATTTGAAGTAATATTATAGTAATTAAAATAATTTTAATACCTATCTCGATTATAATGATATTTTATTTTAAAATGACGTTTATTTCATCAAGATAAAAATTTGAAGTATCTGTACACAGTTTCTTGTAAATTTGGCAGTGTGAATTTAAATTTTAAACTCTGTGATTGTGGCAGTGTTTATAATTTCCTGCATTTTTTTCCATTGACGTAGATAACAATATTTTCTTAATTAAGTTTTCAACACTAAAATAAAAACTTTAATTATTTTAAATAATGTTGTATCTTTAAAATAATATATGAAATGTTAAATATTCCAATTTTTGTGTTTTATCAGAAAATAGATGGAGATCGGGTATATAGAAACCTCTGTATCTCAAGAACGGCTTAACCGATTTATAAATTTGAAAATTCATTTTACTTTTTTTTTATTTAATAGTTAGGATATTGGAAAAAAGAAGAAATTTAAAGAAACCAAGGTTAGAGTAGTATAAAAGAAATCAGCAATGTAAACCTTATAAATATTCAGATCGAATCCTAGGTCAAATTTTACCTGAATACCTGCATTAAGAAGAAATCAGTGAACTCAGTATTACTGAGTATACCGATTCTGTTAAAAAGTGGTATTTTATTTCTCAGTAATTAATACGGCATTTTCAGTAAAAAAAAAAGCTACCCCTTTCAAGTAATCTTTATTACGATCTGAGAAGCAAAATATCTCTTTTTAAACAACATCGTACAATACATTTTAAATTAATTCGTACAATATTTTTGTGTACAAGAAACATGATGTATTTCCTTATTTAATGGTATTTTCATTGGCTGTTCCTCTTTGCTCTATGCATTATTAATTAGTTTCTAAGTATACTTTTTTAAATAAGAAATAATGATCTTTACTATCGTTTTCCAATGTCGAAGTTACGTTTTTTATACTTTGTTTAATAAAAAAATTTTAAGTGATAATACACGACCTCTTCTAAAACCTGCCTATTAATTTAATTTATTTCTAGGGGGTATATAAAACTCTACAGAAGAAAGATTTTTCATTTACGTACGAGGGACAGACTACGAGAAGCGCGTCAACGCGAAGTGAATACCATGTTCACAACTGAGAGCGATAAATGCATTGATGATACCATTTGTGATACTGATCTAGCTACTACACATTATGATTTTCTTTACTATACGGTCAAGTCAACGAAGATTAGGCTACTGACCACAAATACACCAAAAGAGTTATTTATTCCTACCACAGCTAAAATTGATCTTTGTGGGTACTTCTAACACATTATATCTTAAAAAAATATTATTTTATAATAAATTATCTGAGCGATTAAAAAGATTTTAATGCGATTTTATATATTATTAGTAGATTTTTCTGCATTGGAATATACAATTTTTGGCAGAAGGCCGATGGGCTCAACTTTGATGGCTACGAAATTTTAGGTGTATAAGTTCCTTTTATTCCTTAATTAATAAAACTTACCTATTTATCATAAGTAAATTAAAAATTTAAGCAGTGTATAAGTTTTTTAAAACTTAACGACTTGCAAAGTATATTTATTTTAGTGGACTTTTAATCTTTAATTCGTTTTAAAATATAAACTTTAGACATCTTTTAAAATTTTAATGCTTGAAAATTGAATAAATTCATGCTAATAATATTCTTAATTATTTAATAAATTTTCATAATGATTGATAAAGAGATTCAAAAGTTACAACTATCAAAAATTCAAAGTTGTAACCTATGTTTCAAAAATGACATTTTTCAAAATAACAAAAGAACGACGAAAGCTATTTTAAATATTAAACTTTTCATACGAAAAAAACTAAAAAACTAAAAATTGAATAGATGTTTTCGTAAATAAAACAAAAGAATATCAATGAATCTGAAGTATTATTTTTCAGCCTCTATCACACAAAAAAATTAATTAAATGAATTTTTAAACTTGCAACTCGGTTCATCCGTCCTCAAGATGCAGAGGCATGCGTACATTCACACGCATACACGCACGCACACATACATACAGATACGAAAAAATATTTCCTCAAAAATAGTTAATTTTTGTTCCCTGCGATGAGGTTAAAAAATGTTTTTAAGCATTTTAGGAAAAAAAAACAAAGCTTTCTCTCTAAGGAAACAAAATCAAATATTGCATAACTTACTTGAGGCATTAAAAATTCTTGAACTAATATGTTGATAAATGCAAAAAGAATTAAATTAAGCATTTTTTATACTTAAACTTATGTACGTTGTACAATGTCCACACTTTGGAGTTATTGCAAGTATAACGAAAAATAAAACTATATTTATACTTTTTATTTAAGATCTTTATTTATAATAAAAAATATTCACAACAGCAATGTCTCTAATAAAAAAGTCTATCCTACTAATTATAAAAATTATACATTAGAACTCAAAAAATATGTAATTCGTGAAAACATTGAGTAATTCAAATTTAGTGTATATTTAATTATTAAACTTCTATTGTAACTATTAGCTCTACAAAATTAAAGAAACGCTCTTATAGGTATAAATAACAACTACTTGGCTAGAATAAATGAAATCATCACTTTTCCTTATAAATAACAATAATTGAAAGATGCATTCGTGGGCTCCGAAACGAAAAGGGTGTATCGAGAGAATTCGCCATATAACTTATTGTAATAATAATAATTGTATGCCGGCGCGCACATATCTTCTCTGGCGCTCGGAAAAACTGTTGTAGAAAACTAATTCAACCCCATACGAATATTTAAAAAATATGAAACTTCCTAACATAACTTATAAGTCCGAAAATTTCAATGTGAGATTAGGAGATTTGTTTTCGCAAAACCTACCACGTTTGTAAATACGAAGATTAAGGAATGAAACGGATTGTCTTATTCGTGGAAAGGTCTGAAATTGATTGTGTGAAAATTTCAAAATGAAATATTGATATCGACTAGAGTGCGAGCGAGTTTAAATGAATATTTTGTTTTTTTTTATGATTTTATTATTTATGAAAACGATATATCCTAATCAAAAAGACATTTTCAATCATCTCTAAAATTGCTCTTTTGGACAATAGTTACATGACGGATTCTCTTGATGTGCCCTTTTCGTTTTGGGAACCTCATTTACAATAACGAATAATACGTATGCGTTTCCTGAACAAAAACATTACCTTACTTGAATAATCCGAAAGTTCGTAAACATAAGATTTTGATGTTTGATTCAGCCTCGAAATAGTTAACTTGTTTAAAATACGAAATATACAATAACAACAACTATACTTTAATACACATAATAATTATTATACTTATAACTATTATAACGCAAAGTTTATGCTAAAGCTAATATCTATATGGCGGTATAATTTAATTACATAAATAATTCTTACGTATAAGTACTACATTTTTTATTAAATAGATACAAAAGTAACGTATTATAAATTCTTTATGATGTGAAAAAGTATTGCATAACTGTTTTCATTGTATCATATTAAACTCAATTTAAATTTCGCTGCTCAACGAGGTTAGCAGGACACAAGGTTTTTTTAAATGTCAACACCTAATATTTGCATTTTTTCCCTCTTAACTCTATAAATATTTTAAAAGCGATCGTAAAAAATATTTTAGATTCGAAATTCCTTCTGCTTGTATATAATTTAAGTTTAGTAAGATAAACGAAACCGATATTTGATAAATAACGTAGCTAAAGAATTACTTGTACTAAACGCACTACTTTTCCATCGCCTCGAGATTCTCGAAAACGAGAGTAAATAAATGACTGAACAGAACGTCAAAACTTTCTACGGTATCTTGACGTTTATGAATCTTGATCTATCGCCGACCTTCGGTTGAAATCTCAGATTGACCTTTTCCTTGCCTTCCTCGCCAACCTCTAAGAACGTGTTCCAGTCCACCAGAAAGTAAAGTCCAGTTTTGGGCCTGGTAGGTATGACTGGATCCGGTTTAGCCGTGCTACCACCAAACGAAGCTTCCAAATCACCTGCATTTGCATTCGCATTTTTCGCCGAAGTCTCGTTGGCGGTCATATTAATGTAGGCGTCGATATCGAAACTGTCGAAGAAATTGGGTTTGGTCGTGGAGCCAGAATTAACTGGAGCTGCAGTTGTACTTGTTGTACTGGTACTGGCGTCGTTGGTTTTGTTTATATAGTCAGAAATATCAAAAGTGTCGAAGAACGAAGATTTCTTTTGATCTGTAGTCGATGACTGGGCAGCATCCTTCGCTGAAGTCATAGACTCCGAGAGCATCGAAAACGAGCCGGTGGAATCTGAAAACAGCCAGGCGACGTTATGTCACGATTTTTTGTGAGTGGATGCTGTGATGCAAAAGCCGAGTGGTTTAGTGGCACTTAAACAATTATTATTGCGAGTTAAGATTCGAGCAGCTTGAGAATTTAATGTTAATTTTATTGTTGTTAATAATGAAGTTTTTACGAGCCACTGAGTTGCAAATGTGTTCATGCGCGCTATTTATACCGTAATTCCAAACGAGGACGAAAAAAATTATAGAAGGTAAAAAATATATAATATATCATGATGTTAATTGCCATGGTAAAAAACCGGAGCATATGTATTCTAATAAGTATTTTTTGAAATTCAATTAAAACAGTTCACAAAAATCTTTTCATTTATTTTCGTGATCTTAATTGGTATCAATATTTTGTTATTACACGCTTAGAACATAAAATTAGAACTATACGAACAGAATGTAAAAAGCTGATTATAATATATAGTTACTATTATAGTTTATGTAAAGATTACAATTGTGTTATTATGTTATTTTGTGTATGTTAATTTGGGCATTTGACATAATATATAGATTCATGAATATCATTAAAAAGAAACTATGTGTTTAAACCATATAGTGAATAAATTTCAACTTAAAAGAAGAAATGAAAAATAAAGTAGCTACTTAAAAACAGCCGATAGAAATGTTTTGTTACCAGACACAAAGTACACTAAACATCACATGTATGAAAGCAGTAAAATGGGAAAAAAGAGTGGCATTAGTAACAACAGCCAGAGTCTGCGATGCATAAAATTATCTTACGTTCGAGTTATTAAACGAAAGTCTTTTTTCAACGCTCGATTAAAGGTCTCAGTATAACAACCGGCAATCTTCATTCTCGGTGAGTGGCTCAAACCCAGCCTGTGTAATTCCTTACGCTTGTACACGCAACCGAGTCCATCACGCAAGTTTCACTCGCGTGTACCGGGCGCTCGTGACGACACGTTCTAATGTGATCGTCGAAGCGGAGGTTAAAAGGCGAAGGGTGAAAGTTTTGCTCGCGCGCGGGGATGCAACAAATCGTCTGCACCTAAGAACGGATATGCCGCGCTACCGATTTCTCTCCGTGCAGCATAAGAAAATAATTAGTGTGAATTACTCGCGCTATGTGGAAAAAATGTGGAAAAGTCGATTTCTTTATATCGATGTCAAACCGAAGATAATAATTTAGTCGCGATAAGTAAACATCGAGACCGTGGTTTTAAAGTTGCAATTAAAAACTTCCCACAGCTATCGATCGTGTTCATTTTTTTAAAATTTAATTTATGGTTATAGATAGCTGGTTCCCATCAGCGAATTCGTGGAAAATGGTTTTCTGCAAATCATCGCGATATCTATAAAATGCTCACATAGAAAGTTGGTATCTTAAACATGAATTGAACAATTTTTTTTTTTTTTTTTTTTTAATAAAATGATCATTGATTAACAGATTCGGGAGTATTAGTCGCAAAATTTAAATTTATATATCAATCTTACTAGAATCTTAAAAGAAAATGAGCAGCATTCATAGTCTTAACTTCACGTTTACAGGAATGCTAATTGGCATCCAATTATTTTAAATTATTTGTCAAACTTAAACGTACTCTCAAATTACTTCATTTTCCCCAGGTCTTTTTGCTCAGAATGAGTTGTGCAATGGGAATTTCCGTGTTATTCCATGCCAGAATTAGTGAAAAGTGTTCAGTAACCGTAACATTATTTCAGCAGCATAAATAACTTCGCAAGCACACTTACACATATAATGAAGAATGAAGAAAAAGCATGTTATTGCGATAATGCTATATTGTCGCTCGAACCAAAGATGATACGAAATGATTTATGTAGACCAAATCAATGGATTATCACAGCCATCGGGGGTTAGCTAGTTTGCTCGTTAGCAGTTAGTCGCGATCAGTCACCAGCTGTTTGTCTGAGCTGGCTGGTGACGTTAGTTAGCAAGCCTTTCATCTTCGTCAGTCCCCCAATGATACGTCGAACCCAAAGCTCGGACGTTCCCACGAGATAAATCATAAGTCTTTTTATACCAGTCGTAGCCATGGACGAGAGTGCGGTTTCGTCTAATTCCTCCGTCGTTGATGCCGCTTCGGTCTCAGTCGTTGTTGTAGGTGTAGTTGTGGTTGTGGTAGTGGTAGTGGTTGTGGTTGATTCTTGTTGTCTCTTAACGTCATTTTTCAAACTGTCTCTATAATTGTTTAATATTTCTTCCAATTTAAGAGGATCCGGTCCATTTTCAAGAGATTTCGTGCTTTGCAGAAGTTCGTGTGCTACTCTTTGAACATCTTGTACATCAGCTCTGCCCTCTTGAACCATCCTTACAGTGTTTAGTAAGGTTTTGATTTTTTCATTCTGTTGTTTGTCGGTGAACACAATCTCGTGTGGTTTGAAAATGTGTTCGTTGAATTGCGTCGTATGCTCTACAATCCTCGAAGCTTCCGTTTGAATTTCCGGCTCTAGTTCCGGCAGAACTTCTACTTTTGGAGCTTTCCTTACCAAACCTATATTTTCTAAAATTTTCCTCATGCTACTGGGTACAGCATCGATTAAGGAAGGCCTTTTGGTGACCGGAGTGGGATGCATCGCTTTTTGATTTCGATTTCCCCCAGTTCCTAATCCAAATTTAGCTAGGAAATTGCGAAAATCTTTATCCTTTACCGATGAAGTTGGTAGAGGTTTGAAGTGAGTATAAGAGTTGATAGTTGCAGGTGTAGATATGGGCCTATGTGTCGTTGGTTTTGTTGTGGTTGTTTCTTCCACTAGCCCAGGCATTTGCAATCCAAATTGCTGGAACAGTAACTGTATATCCGGTGATAAGTTCATAACACCATCTTTAGTAAGCGAGGGGGGCGCTTGAAATGAATTCTCTTTCTTTAAAACTGATAAATTGGTTTTCACTGGTTCAGGCTTGGGTCCCGGAACATCGTTCTTGAAAAACGCATTTAATTGGGAATAAATACTGTTTTGACTTAATTTAACATCCGCTGGCTGCTTGGTGGTTTTCATCGGCTGAAGGCCAATTGATTTTAGCAATTGTTCAACTTCTGATCTCATCGGTGTTGGTGAAATAGTGGTAGTGATTATTGATTTAAGTCCTGTAGGAACAGTCTTAAGACTTGATTGCACTTTCTTTTGATGTGTTGATACACTTGGTGTTACGAAAATTGGTACTGGTCTGGCGGTCGTACTTGTAGTTGTTTGCATAATTTTCTGAAAATCTTCAGTTTGTATAGCAGAAAAATCTGGTTCTTCCATAGATTCACTTTGGACGGTCGGAAGAAAGAAGCCCTTCATAGGTGACATTGGCTTCCACGGTGAATCATCTGGTTTCACTGTTTTCGATGTTGTTTTGAACGTGGTCGTGGTTGGAGGAGCATAGTAGTGCCACTGATCGGAAGATAAGACCGGTGTAGGTTTACTCAGAGCAATCGTTGTTTCTATTTTCGGAGCAGCACTTGTTGCCTTGGGTTTTTCAGTAGTACTGTAGATGATTTCCAGCTTCGGTGGAATTTGTGTACTAGTTCTATAACGTGAAAAAGTTCCCTTATAAATGGGTCTTTTAGTCGCAATGGATGTATGGGATGCCTCAGCTCTTTGATCCAAAGCTTCTAAATTGAACGAAAACTTCTGTGGTTTAGAATCTATTTTTGAATCGCTCCAAATTTTGGCAGTTGTAGTTTCCACATAAGCTTTGGTGCTTGCAGTGGTAGTTTCCACAAAAGCTTTGGTGCTTGCAGTTTCAGTTGGTCTTGGCTTTTCAGTATTTTCAAACCTCATATGAGCAGTAACTTGCTGATGCTTATTCTCAATCAGATTTTCAGATTGCTGAGTGTTTTGAGTCGAGTAAAGACTTGGTTTGTAAGCGAATTCAATTCTCGAGTCTTGCTTTGGGTCAGATGCTTCATCTGCGACCATTTGAACCATGGGTGGTTTTGCATACAAATCGTTCAGATTTTCCTCGGCATCCTTGAGCTTGTAAGGCAGTACTACCATGAGAGCACGCTGATAATCTTCCCTCGTTTTCTGGATAGCATCGAGAGCCTCATCCTCAATGGACAGCATATCCTTCGCCGTTATGTTATACAAAATACTGACGATGTCATTTCTACTAAGTTTTGGTAAAGATGGATTTTCTCGGATTAGCTTCTCTACTTCCTCAATCGTTCGGTTGATCGACTTCTCGATCTCATATCGTGACGACATGACTTTCTCGATCTCCAAGCCATTGCCCAGGCCTATAAAGGCCAACAGGCAGACGTAAGCGAGCTTAAAATAAAAAAGAATAAAATTTTAACATGGGAAAACCGAAATGATGCGTTGTTAGAAAAACCTACTTTCTACTGTAAAATACAGTTATAAAGCGAAAGTAATTCAAATCGATTTCATGGAATTCAATAATATCATTTATGAAGAATATATAGGCGGAAGCTTCGAACTACGTATTACAAAGATTATATTCCATTCTAGTTTTATGTTGCACGTTAGATTATGCATTACAAGACAAAAACAAATACATCATAGAAACACTAATCGCAAACAATTTTCAAAATCAATAACGAAAACAACTTCAAATTCTAGTAGAGTGTTATCATAATTATATGGATATTTAAGAAGCTTCAAATGAAAAATTAAGTTGTTAGCCAATTTTCGCTAGAAAATATAGACCTTGCTAATAGAAAATAACAGTTCAAAGTGTGAAAAGCGCCGTTCTAAAAATTTACCTCTTGAGTATCTCTGAGGTCACGCAGTTAATTAGCGTACAAACAAGGCGACGCGTGACCTACATTTAATCGAAAGTTGAAAGAACTCACGAAAAACCTTTGGATGAAGACTTTACGAAGAATCATAAGCAAAAGTCTCGACGATATACCGAGTAGAGGCTCTTGCAAAAAAAAAACACTCGTATTGCTTAATAAGACCTTTAGTGCACGCGAGCACGATTTTTTCACCATCAATAACTGAGAATTAAATATTTATGAGCGAACGAAAAAAAGATTTCTAATGTCCCTTTTACACAACGTGTCAAAAGTGTAAAATCTCTGATTGTCACATGCAAGTGGCATAAATAATATAGCTGCAATTTACACGCAATCGACCTACAGAAGAAAATAACAAACTTTTTAAATAGACGTATATATATATATATATGCACAATCTATTAACATATTTGAAAAGAAAACGTTACTATGAAATAGTTTTGAAATATTAAGTTATTTTCAAATTCCAGCTACGAGTTATTTTGTGCCATATCGATGATTGCATTTTCATTGGAATGTTAGTGAATAATAGATAAAACGATAGTTTATACATATATACATATATATTATATAGATACTATAAAAAATGATAGTCTTATCTATTATACATATGTTCAAAGATATTCAATAAAACGATTCTGTAGTAATGCATCTACAAAGTAGTCAACTATCCGACTCTCAATAAAATGTCCTCAGATAAAACCTCAGTCCTCGTACCTCAGCAGCACTTACGCACGAAAAAAAAATAGCACTTATCTAAGATCAACGGCTGACTGCACAATCATGGAAAAATCGCATAAATTATTCGAAGCACGAATGTTAACGTCGCGCAGCGGTGCACAAGGCGCCAACCGCGACAGCAGCCATCGCGACTTACCGCGAGCAAAATCGCGTTCCTCCTTTAATCTTCCGCGCGCGCGCGAGTCGCACAGGCCGCACGGAGCCCGACGGAGATCCTTGACCGCTCGGAGAGCGAGCGATCGAGAAAGTCCAGTTGGCCAATATGAAACGATGCTAATCGTTCGCCGCCGTCGTCGTCGTCGTGTGGATCGGGCCTCATTACATGCCGGCGCTTATTAGCCACTACGTTTTTTTTTTCCTGGAAAATCTCTTTTCTCCGATTCGCCTATTTATAGGATCTGTACCAGTGTACCGACCAATTTTCTGCGCACATCCGCCGTCTGCGTCTATGATATATCAATTACCGTGAAATCTTCGAGCGAATTATTTGCTATTCTATTTCTGTTTGGTGTATGTGGACTAGGGAGAAATTGAAATTGAAACAAAAAATTTTTTAATAGAGCTCGCGAGTGATTATTAAATTAGTTTGGACGCGTAATCGAATATTAAGCGGCGTAACTTAGGACGTAAGGATATGCGAGCAGTTGCATCAAAGTTTATCGTAATAATTTGGCTAAACGATCTTTTACGTGCAATTATGTACATGGCAAACGATAATAACGCTCACTCGCGTCGTTACGCAAAAATCGCCATAACTTGTCGTAAAAATTAAATTAACCAACGATTTGAAACCGCATCGGAATAATAAAGATATTTAACGTTGGACATGTGGCTTTCCATTAAATACCTATTATTTAGACATATATAGAGAACATTTTCTGCGTTTAATTTTAAATAAATTGTATATGCGCTGAGATGAAAGCTATGGCGACTTATACACGAACGAAAGTTATTTGGCTCCCGCAATTATTTTTCCCGTTGACGCATATTATATATATATATACACGTGCTCCTTTCGAATTTCAGCGCCACGGCAATTGAGGTATAAAATCAGCGAACGACAATAATTAGCAGTTGCCTGGTAGGTGAAATTATCTTAGGCACGCGCGCAATTGAAACCTTCGATTGTGGCAGAAAACGAAAGTTATATTATACACTTTCGAAGCTGAGACAGACTTTGTATAATAGAATGTTTTGGATTGTCCCGATGGAATATATCCTTTGATTTCATGATTTTTCGAGATTCGCCAAGGATACGATGCTAAATGAGTGAGTTTATCGGAGAGGAGCCTGCCACGCGAGCGAAGGATGCACAGTCAGCACATTTGCTACTGCAATTATAATCGGCTATTTGCAATATTGTATATCGATGTTGACCTAAATAAAGCGACTCCAGGTGGATTTTATTTATAATTGTAAATTGATGGTAATTCATTCGTGAACAAAAAAAATACCCTGCTAATGCGACTGGAAGAGAAGCGAAGGAGCAAAAAATAGGTATGATTATCGATCGCTACGACAGAAAAGAATATAATAAAACTTTCGAGATGAAACATTCCCGTGTTGTCACAAGGCGTGATTTTGTCTCGCTCGACTGATCCGAGATAGAGGAGCAAGGTATTTACGATCTTCGATATCGCCTGCGGTATATCTTTCTGTCTCTCTCTTTCTCTCTTGTAATCTAAGGAAAATTTATTTTGCGGTCCGCTGGCCGTATCGAGAGCCTTTCACGCGGGTACATCGACTCTGTCAACTTCTCGTAATAGTTTCAACGATTCGGTAATTAACCAATCATTCCTTTTGCCCAAAAGTATCGATTTATTGTTTTATGAGTCGATGATCAATGTTTAAAAGAAAGCTGTCTAAATTTAAATTTAATATTGAATACTTAATGAATTACATAAATTAATAAAGCGAATGATGATTTTGTTTATATGAAATTTATCTGCCGAACTTTTTTTTAAAAATGCATAACCGATGTAGCAAAAATACCTAGCCTTAGATTAATACTTGAGATATTTAAAAAAAAAGGAATTCAAATTCGTGAGGACATTATCAAACGCAAATTTGCACAAACCAATATACGGTCCAAGTAGACCAGCATGTTAACTTTTACTTGAATAATTTAAACGAGTTTATAAATACCGAAATAAATGCGATGAATTCTACGAGTTTTCAATATAGATAGAATTAAAAAATTCCTAGTTTCCATAAAAATAGACTAATGAAAGGTCAACAGACCCGCGTTCCAAGTGCACCGCCATCCCTCGCACACAAAACAAACCGCTCCTGCAGCTGCGTGAAGCTCTTGCAACATCAGCGATAGCGGGAAATTCAAATATCACAAAACCAGCAATCCATCAGCCATTTGCGCAGCGATACAAAAAGATCCCAAACGACCGACATTCCTCCGACTCTTCTTTTTTCGCTCCCCAACCAAAAAAAAACCTCTATCACTGTATATATACATATATATAAATATCGATCAGTCAAGAAACAGGAATTCGCGATTACGCGATCTCGATGTCGCAAAAAAGCGCCGCGACTCGAGGAAAATTCGAGATGATCGGCGGCGGCGACGGCGAACAACCCATATAGCGGCAAACCTCGTCCACGCTCAGCTCGTGGCGAGCGAGCGAGCTCGACACTCACCATTTCGCGCCAGCTAAGTCTTAACGGAGGAGCACTCGACAACCGACTGTCCAGCTTGTGCGCGCGTTCACGAGCCTACTTTCCAACTCTCTCTCTATCTCTCGGCGTCGTTTTAAATCGACCGTCCCACCACCCGACGGTCTCTCTCACTCTGTCTCTCTTCCAAGCACTCGCACACCTTCCACCTTTTGCTGCCGCTGCCGCTGCTGCTGCTGTTGCTCTCTTGCCCACCACAACTCGTCCTGTCTTCTTGGGATTACTGTACGGGTTATACTTGCTGTATACGCACAGACACGGTTTGCACGTGGCTACAACCGAAGGTCGGCGAACATGTACTTATATACCATAGGTGCGGTATATTTGTACAGCTCGCATTTTTGTTTACAGCCGTGACGCGTGGAAATTATCGTAGTGCCGCGACTGCTGGGAATTGCACAATTTATGGTGATGCGCTGTGAAACTGTTGCCTACGAATGAATTTACATAGAGCGCGCGAATTATTTATTTTACGATGGCAGCTTTCGTATATGGG
>UELV01083624.1:0-44531 GCA_900490015.1 Megastigmus stigmatizans | reverse complement strand
ATATATATATATATATTTAAAAAAGAATATAAAAAACCATATAATTTTTCTCATTCGATTAAATCTTATGCATTTCTAAAATGACAACAGCTATATAGGGATCAGAAATAACTTCTACAATTTTAAATTTTCTGATACGTTGCATGACACTTATCACATATGCATGATTTAATATTTCTCGCTAGGAGAGATTTATTAGTATCTTCTATGGAACGGATGCCTCTACAAGTCAGCAGAAAATACGACAGCATCTGTCATATAAATGTTTTATTATGCACAAGGTGATCCCTCTTCCGGAGGAGTCGTATTTCAAAATGCAATAGCGATAACTGATAAAGTAGAACATGTACAATGGAAATGGCATAAAATATATGAGCACTTCGACGTATTTCCAAGAGGAGCTGTATGTTAATATTTAGGATACTACTTTTCGCCTGGACCTGGTCATAGCTCCGTGTGTGGTTTGCGAGCAAAATTCAATTTTTAGCAGCGTTATTTCAGTGCTGCTGCATACTATAAAAAATTTATCTTCGCAAGAGAGCGAACCTTTATATAACTGCTGGAGTTTCCACTTCTCTACTTTATTTAGAATTATTTTCCTGTATACTCGCATACTCAAAGATTTCACTTGATCTTTAGATCACTTGATTTCAATGAAGTAAGACAAATAGATCCCCCCCTCCCCCCGCGGCTATAAAACGTCTTACTATACTCGAAATTATCTACTCCCATATAATTTGTATGTGAAGTAAAAATTTAATCTTCACTGGTTCACGTTCTCATAGGTTAAGCTTGTAAACTGTTTTTATTTAAATAAGATCCATACATTATCATTAAAGAGCATGTTTTCAAAACCTAGCACCTTTATACAAAAAAAAAAATTTCAGTGTAATAGTATATTAAAATTAGCATGCACGAATAAAGGACTTCTGACTTTCTTCCAACCCAATATCACAATAACTTACATTCTTATAAAAACTCAAAACTTTCTCCGACATCGTATAGATCTGCGACAGGATCCCCAGCTCATGCCCATATATAAGGATAATCCAATAAACAAAAGATCCTTTTGGAGGAACTAACAAAAAAACCGTGCATTCCAAAACAAAGATATACACCCTCCCCGCCGCGCGTGTAGGCGCATGCGAATCCCCGTATAAACGTGCGCAGGCGGCGGTGGCTTGGGACGGAGCTGCTGCTGCGGCGACGCGAGGCAGTTGCGTCATATTAGCCGTGATTTACGGAACGACTTGTACATAGTTATTGCTACTTATACGAGCCGGTCGGCGCGTCGGATAAATCGTCTCTCTCTCTCGCTTTCTTTTGGGGGTTCCTTTTCGTTATAGGGTTTCGTATAGTGGTGCAGGTCGATCGGCTGTGTGTTGATGCACTGCTCTCTTTCTCTTTAAAGAGGCAAATATTTATCGGCGAGCCGGCGGTGTGCGGTCGGCGGTTGTTGACGGATCAAGGGTGTAATTATAAGTGGATGCTTTGAGATGTTCATTGAAAACACAATTCGCGTGTGATCGACGGGAGAAAGCTGCTTATCGTGTAGGCTGCGTTGTTCGGGTGTTGTATGAGAAAGCAGTGCTTATATATATGCTTTTGTTTTTTCTTTGAAGATTAGCCAGATTTTCGGGCTAACGATCTTACAGTAGTTTAATAATTTGACTTGAGAAAAAAACAATTTTTTTAAATTTCATCGAACTTTTAAGATATGTGTCATTCAATTATTTAAGAAAAACGCGCATTATGAATAATTTTTCGGTTTCTAATGAATCCAAGAATTTTGTATGATACAAGTTTGTAGATATTATTTATATTATTAAAATAATAATTCTTGGTACAAGTTTTTACTTTAACTAGCACAGATTTTTTATATAATATTCGTATGGATTCTCAACACCTCGTAAACAGATATATATATATATATATATATAAATATAATATAATTGAAGATGATACATAAAGCGCGATTACTCATCTCAATTATGAAAGAACTAATTGTAACGTTGAACGCAATAAAGCACTCGATTCCGTCCGCACGTATTAAATTCCCGTAATAAATCCCTATTGGCTCCAACATATGGCGAAGGTCACGACTGATCGCCAATGACTATAACTCATATCGTATAAAGATTTTTATATATAAGGGCTCGCGACAATTGCGCTCATGGATGGGCTGCGGACAAAAGCCGCGGTTAAATACGGTAGCTTTGGCAAAATGGATTTCGTGCCGCGATATGAGGTCATACATGGACTTCGAGAGGGAGCAGAGACCTATATACTTAATCTCTATTTGCTTGAGATGCGACACTCTCTCGTGGCGACGGCGGCACTCGAATAACGGACATCTGCGTGCGCTTGGGAGCTTTTTCATCCTCGTGCCGCGCGTGCGATGCAGTAAAAACGATGGTTTCTTCTGTCGCGGTGCCGCGCGCGCACGGACTTTTTTCCCTTACCCACTAAAAGCTCGTATACCATCTTTTACGCGCCTTTGTTTGTTGTTCGAGTCGATCTGAGCTGCATCCGTTTCCAATTTTGTTCCACTCGACTATATATGTTTTCTTTTCATTATGACAAATTGCACGCGCGCTAATGAAATTTATTTCTCGCAGCAAATGTCCTATGGAATTTGTTTTAATCGATAATTACGAGATGATGTGTGTCCATTTTATACGAGGGTCGTGCTTGACATGAATATATGTGATCTTATGAATTTCTTCTTATTAACGTGTTACTTACTGTAAAATTTATTAAAGCTTGGAAAACTGAATGAAGTGAGATTTAAATCCAACTCATTTTCCAGAACAATTATACAAAACAGAAATACAAACATGATAAATCTCTTTTGAAGGAAATATTATAGATGTGTTCACATAACTAATAGATAGCTAATCAGATAATGTAATTATTTGATTGAATTGCATTGCTAAAGAAATAATTTACATTTTTAAAATTGCAAAACAAACTTTCGAATCAAACTATGTAAATCTTAAGAAAATAACAATTTAAGACTGACTTATAATTGACACACAATCATTATTGCATAAAATAATTTCTGAAAGCATTCATTGGTACAACCGCAGAAAAGAACAGTACATTTCAGTGAAAATCAAGCCCCGATAAATAAAGCTCAGACATACACACACGACTGCTTAGAAAGATGTTCATTCCCATCGGTGAAATTTATGACTCTGCACTTGTACGTGCTTTCCACTGAAAAACGAAAGTAAAGAATCCGTCGGTGTGATCAATTAATCGGATTCGCGCTAAAGAAAACAGTTCCCCTCACATCGCTAGAGAATAAGTTAAAAGCTCTTGGCTCGTGCAAAAACACGCGTTTATAATACGGGCAATTACTCCTGCACGAGGTGATGGATCGTATACTGCGTTCGCGCAAGGTGTGAGCTGTGTACATATATATACCAATATAGAGAAAGAGAGGCTCTAATCGTCCAGTGATCTCGATAAATCGCGAGCCAACAAATGGAGATGTCGATTTCATGTGAGATGGGAATCCTTGATTTATGCGCATTTTATTGTTTGTTTTCGCTTTTTATGACTTTGTGTTGATAACTAAGTTGATTTTAATAAAACCCAATTGTTTACGTAACACCGAACAACCACTTTCAGTAGTTGAGATTTATGACCTTGTTTATATATTCTGATTTCAATACTCAGAAAAATTTAACTTTCTAAGGTTGCAATCCATAAAATCGTATTATTTAAATGTACAAATTTGGCGTTTATCACAGAGAGCATAATTTGTTTTTCCACACTCCGTGAGCAAAATGCTAATTTTTCATGCGGGCGCTAAATTGCCTTTTACGCACGTTGTATGGAAAAATATTATACGCAACATATGCGTTCAGGTTATCTCGACGAGGGTGAAGTTTCTTTCCCGAGCGAAGCGATAATCACACACATTCGCCCACTAGTTGCGTAATGTACTATTTATCTCACCCATTTGACATAGATCATTACCTCGTACTCGCTCGCTACAAAGAAAGTTTCTCGAAGTGAACGAATGCGATAAGAAACTATAGTCTTCTTACTTCACAAATTGATTGAACTATACGTCAACACCCATAAATATTTTGATCGGCATTCGTACAAGATAATTTCCACTATTACTTATCACTTTCAATCGCACAACAATAACTTAGTTTCTCACGGGGCTGGTACGCAAAAGAATCAATTCATTGCGCCAGAACAGAATGTAAATGATTCCACGTCCTTTCCCGTTCTTTGCCTTTAGGGCCGGCCCCTCTGTTGACCTGAAAAAGACTGCGTCCAAGACTCTCTCGGGCGCATCGGTATACACGAGTGTCGTTCCCTTGTCCGCAGCGGACCAACAGAGTCGAAGCTTCCAATGATTTATACACGGGGATCCGACACTCGAAAAAGGAAATTGTAAAACATTGTTTATAACTTTATTCGTATTCGGCGGGCGGAATATTTTGGTCCTGTGAATGCGAGAGGTGGTGAAAGTTTCCACTGCACACGCGCGCACGCTGTACACATCGATTGTTTTGCGATACAGTTATGCGCTTAAACCCGTGTGCATCGTGAATAATCTTTTGCTTCTTTTGGCGGCATATATTTTGCGTGTATTGGCGGTGACCATGTGTACGTTTTATAACGATTTATGTACGTATTGAAGTGGCTTTTTGCGTTTCTATGTGATGTTGACTTTTGTGTGCTGTTTTTTTTATCTAAGTTTTAACCTTGACTCACATCAAATTTTAATCTCGAATAATTTACATTAGTTATTGAGTAGGTTAAATATAGAATAAATATTTTCCGCCTATTCTAATTTTCTTATATTCTGTTGTTCTATACTTTTTTTACTGTTAAATATTTTTTTATTGTTACATAATAAAAAAAAATTGAAAAGGGGCTACGATGGCTCGGCCGATAGAGCGATGGGCTCACCGAAGGACGCGAGATCTACCCCAGATCTCTGCCGATTGAACCAAGCACCAATTAAAATTCAGGTACAAAAATTGCAGTAGAATAAATACTAATCATGCACGACAATGAGTTTTTTTGCTCAAAATATAGGTTCATTGGGTAGGATGTTGTTTTCATTTTTGTAAAATTTTCATTTTAAAATAAATAAAACACTATGTAGATTTTCCACTTGTAAAATTTAAAAACGATTCCCAACAATACCGTTCTAAATCTAAATGCCTCGAATACCACAATTCATTGATTTTAATCTATCACGCTCGACCAAAATTCAATCATACATTAAAACCTAGGAAAAAGAACAAAAAAAGGTCAAGCGTATCGAAGTAAATTCTTAGGATGAAGCCGCGCCCGATCTAAGCCGTAAAATCACGCTATCCCGATAAATTGGCGAGCGTGGACAATCGCACCTACAGCAATGCAGCTCTCTGGGCCCGTGTGCGAGAGATGCACACGCGGGCGCGCACAGCCCGGCCTAAGATGCAAAACGAGAGGCGAGGCAAGAGAGAGAGAGGCGCGTCACGTGGATAAGATATGTATTTTTGGGTGGTCCCCGGGGCCGCAGTGCCCGCTTTATAATAACAGGAGTTAGAGGGGCTCTTTAATGCAGCGCGGCTCTCTGCGGCCGACCGCATAGTTAGGGCCGCGTTAAAAGTTTTTTCCTCTCGCTCTCCTCCGCTGCTGCAGCGGCGCTTGCGGCCTGATTCGCCATTTCGGACTATCAATTTGTGTGACCGTTTCTTCTGGTCACTTCTTTTTTCTTTTTCCTTTTAGTTTTTTAAGTCGGCCGCGACCTGCTACTAAATGCTCCGAGTGTGCGATATTTTTGGTCGGAACTACATAAAGTGGTAGTAAATCTTTGTGGCGAAGTGTTTGATTTATAGACTGACGCGTGAACTCGGTTATGAATCGCTTTGTTTATAAGACAATGAACGAGGACGAGAAAATATTTCGACTATAAACTCATGGGAATTCAGTATTGTTGACTTGAAACATATTGCGCAAATCTTCATTTTGACATTGTGCAGAATACAAGCTTCGCACATACATAAGAGCTGGCTGTACCAACGCAAATACCCACGATAAGAAAATAAATTTTACTTTATAATTTGCAGAAATGAGTCAAATTAAAGAAACAGAACGACGCTTAGCTTCGGCGCTGAAACGTTTCAGTTACGTTTTTTAACATCGACAAAGCCCATTCTCCTCCTCCCCACCCAGTCCATATTCACAAATCTGTTCCGAGAACATAACAACTTGTTTGCTCGGCGATATAGTTTTTCCGTATGCTAAATATCTCGCGCGTTAGGTCACCAAGCGCGGCAACCAGACATCCAGGTGTCAATGAAACAGTATATTTATTTCGTTCGTAATCTGTCCGGTGCTCGAGTGCGAGGTTCGGTAGCGATAACGAACAATGCATCGAAGGAGGCCACATTGTGTGTGTGTGTGTGTACACGTTAGACAACGTGACATGGGAGGGGAAAATTTCTCGAGGCGAATGCGATCGCGTCGGTCAGATACATAGTTATAAAACCGACAGAGGGAGAGAGAGAGAGAGAGAGAGAGAGAGAGAGAGAGAGGGAGAAGCCCACCTACCTTGAACTCGCATGTGCACCGCCTGAATCACGATTACTTTTTTTTGTTTCCAACGTGGCTACCGACGATGATGCGTTTCTTTATGGCGTGTGGGTGCGCTCGATGTCGTCGTGGACTCGGTGAAATGCGACGTGATGGGAAAACCGTTGGTGTCGCCGCGAGAAGCAGTTATCGGGAATTAATGGGGACGTGAGCCGATGCGCTTGGAGATAGGCAGACAGAGAATGCAGAAATAGATGTTTCCATTGAAAAATCCATTAAGGGATTGTTGCAAAGGGATTGTTGTTTGTTCGTGGTGTTTCTAGATGTGTACAAAGTGGTAGTACACTGGATGATTGAAGAATAAATAAATGTTCATTTGTCTCTCGTTCACCTGGTTGTTTTTGGCCACTATGCTATAAAATATTTAATTTGCGAAAATTATTATGCGTATTTAGTTGAAGAAAGTTTCAACTATATGCAGTGCGTTAACAATAAATTGCTTCATCGAAATCTAGGATTTCAATATCAAGCTTGGCATATGCAGAAAAAGTTAATCGAGTCCACTTAACATTGTATCTAATGTATAACACATGTACGATTGTGTTCACGAGATAAAATTTTTCGAGCAAAGGAATACAATGTGTACTCGAGAAATGAATATCTCATGATTGAAAAGTCGTAATTTTATCATTTCAATCATTGCATAAAGCATTCATTGATCGACTTGATCCCCTCATTCGAAGGACAAATATTGAAAGTAGCAGTGTATTTTAAGCTTGTCTTTTTTCTTGGTCTTTAGCTTAAATAGAAATCATCAAAAATTCATGGTGAATGATTATTATTTTAGATATAGGAATAAAGATTTTTAGGAACCAGGCCAAAATTTTTACTTTTTTTGATAATATTGCAATGTAATTAGTGTTATAAATAGTCCGTTTTCTTCATTTTGTAAATTCGCAACCGACAGTTACTGCGGTACAATCAGAAACTATAACGATCTAATGAGTGGTAATAGTAGACTTTAGCGATAACTTCTTTAATGAACCATGATTTAAGCTTCCAGTTAGAAATGTAGTTTGCTGGATACCATCGTATGTTGCCGCTGATGAGTCATGATAAAATGCGATGAACTTCTGCTTCTCTTGTGTTCTCTATATCTTTAGAGTCGACAAAAATACTGGGCGAGTGGAGAGCTGCCCTGAAAGGGTCAATTGGGAGACGAGAATAGTTTTGCCAAAGTCCGTCATTTCGATCCACTTTTAAAATGGGTCACCAAATTGTGTGTTGCCTTTGTAGAATCTAATTACGTGCGAGTCAATTAGTCAGTATTTAAAAAGATTGATGACTGCAGAGAAGTTGGCCAGATTTAAAGTTATTCTATATTTGGTGTAATACTTTGTGATTATTTAATTGGACCATAGTTATAACTCTACTGTATATTTTGACGAAAAACAAAAGTACGTAAGGGAACATCAACTTAGTAATGCACGAAATTATTTTATAAATCGAAATATCAACATATCCGCAGCTCATACAAAAGCCCTCAATCTTCCTCAGTCACTTAATCCTTTATTTTGGTGCCAGCTGACAAACAAACAACATTTAAGCCCGCGCGCTGCACTCAAATTCGCATTCCAGTTTTACGCGTCCCTCGAAAAACATCATCTCAAAGCATTAAGCTGCCGACGCGTCCTCCAGTAGAAAATTAAGACATCTCTCACTCACTCAATATACAGCGTTATAGCGCTGCAGCTAGAAGTTTGACGAAAGAAAAAAAACGCACCGGCTCAGCTCATTAAGGAAGAAACGTCAATCTCCCAGTCTGACTAATGCAAATCGCGCGTGTACTGTGCACGAGAGGGCCTAAAAATCTTTTTTAAAAAGCCCATCGTCCGAGACCACAAATGCGCCACGTGCGCATACAGCAACGGTAAAGCCTTCGTGTGCGATCCCCCTTGCGCGTAAATGTACGGTGGCTCTGGTGTATATACGCCGCGTATCTTTTCTGCGTATTCTAAGAAGGAGAAGAAGAAGCAGCAGCAGTTGCTGCCAGGCTGTCTGCCACTTTCGTAGAGCCTCTCTCTCTCTCTCTCTCTCTCTCTCTCTCTCTCTCTCTCTCTCTCTCTCTCTCTCTCTCTGTCTCTGTCTCTGTCTCTGTCTCTGTCTTTCTTTTTAATACGTTTCTTGGGCCGTCGGCATATGCCGCCACAGCAGAGGGAGGCCTCTCTGCGTTATATGGGCAAGACCATAACTAACTACCGAACGCCTGGGCTTTTCGCGCGGGTCTTTATGGCCCCGCGGACTGCTTGGGCATTTTCTACGAACGGAGATGCGCCGCCGCTGCGTGGCAGAAGCAACCACTCGAACGCGCGCGCGTACAGTCTTACTATGCTTATGACTTATCTACTTTGTCTGCTGTGTGTAAAGACTAAAAGGGGGAAATGGAGATGGCGAGAGGGAACAGCTGGATCTTGTGAGAGCTGAACGTTGATAGACGGAATTTTTTATTTTGATTCCACAGAATCGATAGGGAATTCTTACGGTGTAAATGTGTTCCTTGGCTTCTGAATCTGGAGTAGCTGGAGAGATCCAATGTTATCTTTGATTGCTCGAATAAGAGGAATTGTGATCTTAGTGCGTCTTATGCTCAAATTTGTTGGATTAAGAATGAATGAACGGAAAACGTGTGTAGTACTAAATTATTTACTTTTTGTATGAAGTAAGTATTCCTAAAATTTTACACTCGTAAAAATGAGGGTTAGCGGTCATTATGCACATTTCATCCAGACCTGAGTATAGGTTCTTATGCTTTTTAGTATATAATTTAACAAGTAGAAGTATGTATATAAACGTAGTCTCACGTTTTACGGCTAATCCATACTTTGCCGCGCGGCGCGCAACTGCATGCTTTGATCATCAGTTTACCTAAGCATTTTTTCAAAATCCTTCCAGGAAAGCGTTTGATAAGAGCTTTTTATAACGATGATACAGCTGTTTACTGTTCAAATCGTGGAAGTTGATAGCATATTTCAAATCTGCTGATTTCGGAAATTAATTTTGCTTTAACAAATGCATATAAGTTTCTTTTTCTTTTATACAATCAAATACAAAGAATAAACTTGAACTATTAAAGTTAAAAAATATTATTTTAAATTTTAGCAGGTATAATTTATGGAACACAATGCATCCATAATTGTGACCCTGCAACCCAGCAATTCAAATTAACCTTCTAACAAAAGTTCAGCATATTCTCCAAAGTGCATAAACGCCAGAGTAAGCTCTCGGCAATAAAGCTAAAAGAAATAAGAGAAAAACACGGAGCTGAACTTGTAGCTTAAGAGAGATACAAACTGTTAAGGTTAAGGTAGCCGGTAAAATCGGTGTATTTTAGGACCCACAGTATTTTCCGCAAGGCCAAAGGGAGCCATGTGTTTCGCTCTGCTTGGTTTTCAAGTCCGGGCGAGGCTCTAACTTGTTAACCTTTTAACACGTCCCAGTCTATTTCAAGGGGTTACAGCCTCTCTCTCTCTCTCTCTCTCTCTCTCTCTCTCTCTCTCTCGCTCTCCTCCTGTATACCTTCTGTGCCTTTTCGCTCGTGGCATGAGGGGATTTTCAGGGCGTGCAAGAGATGCGATTCGGTATTCGAGTGCGCCTTGATTTACGACGCTTAGGACATTGTTATGCGCATGCGAGAGAGAAAGAGAGAGAGAGAGAGAGAGAGAGAGAGAGAGAGAAGCGAACGAGAGTTCTACCCGGCTTTACGAGATTATTATTTCCAAATCTGGCGAGTTGTATTTCACTCGATTCAGGGGCTTATTTTTCGCGCAGATGCCAATTACTCGCTGTGCCAGTTAAGCTTCTACTTCGCGTTTTTATAACTCTTTTTTGGCAGATGTCATTTTGTTGGAACAAAATAATAAGCTTTGTTGAAAAATTGTTTTGGTATATTTATTTTAAACTATGATATATATTATAGCTAGTATAGTGTTAGTTATAATTGATATATAAAATAAAAATAAAGAGATTTATTAATGCAATTCTAACAAGTAAATAAGAGGCGATAATATGTTCAATGAAATGAATTCCTAATGGGTTATGACTCATTGCTATCTTAGATGATTTTATCCAATATAATATTACAGTATTTTCATAATTGAGATTTATCTTCAATAAAAATTAATATCTAATCACATATATGATCTACGAACTGAAGTATAATTCTAAATTAGTAACTTCATATGAATCATGCAAATATTTTTCAAATTCTTATCTGATATGACGGTGTCAGGGATGCGGGATTTTAACTCTGATAAAACTGCAGGAGATATACTTTCTATGCAAATCAATAAAATTCTGAATGGTTTGTGTAAGAGTATTAGTTATACAAAATTTAAACAACAATTCTATTGTTTATGGCCAAGTGACGTTCTACTAGTGATATTCTCAACGGTTATGCATGTGTTCAGAATATTCCATCAGAGCCCATAATTATCATTTGATCTAGTCATGTCAGATGCATACATTTTTTAATAATTGCCAAATTTAAGTACTTATTATATAAGAAATTTAGGCATGTTATATAAGGAATATAGTTTACAAAAATGAAAAATTCGCATTCCCGTTTTTTCCTAACAGATAAGATAAAATTATTATAAGAGTGATTCACAGTGATATTATAATTTAGATTCCAGTTGAGTCATCGACTAGAATCTAATTTTTACTGCTGATAAATTTCTTACGGGAGTACTTTGTATAATCTTAGTGAATAAAACCAGTGAATCAGACCCTTTCGATCCTATAAAATGATTGAAAAGGAATAATTATAGTAGTCGTGACAATGATGGCATGTCTAGTACCAAAAATACAAATTTTGCATAATTATGCTCTACAAAAAAGTGAATATAATAAGTAAAAGGTATAGATCAAGTAACAATTTTTTTTCAATTTAACTAAATGCTCTAATTCATATTTAAATTAGTTTATCTGATTGGCTACTGAACTTGTACAGCTGCTGGGAAATCCCGAATAAAGTTCGTATGCACTTGATAAAGCCATATAAATATTATTGTCATTGAACGTTTATCGCGCTTTCAACGATTTTTCACTTTAGTTTATCGCACAGTACAAATGTAATATATAGGTTTCCCGCGTGTACCGACACAACGATAAATCAAACTTACAACTCTTGGTCTGCATTTAATACCTAGTCAATGAAAATACGTCGAGAGTATAATTCGTAAAAAAAATGTAATTAATTGAAATTATTTATGAAAAAATATTAGAATCTATTCTTATGTGTGCAAGCATATTTTAAGTAGGGACACGATTAAAACAGAAAGAAAGTTATAAAGTCTCGAGCTGCTATACGTTTTATATAATCGATCGAGAGACAAAAAAATATTAGAAAGGCGCCTATGAACCCATTAAATCAACAAACCGAATTACTTGCTGAAACGTAACGCAGACGCTTCGTTAATAAAATATAGCTGGCGGAACGTCAGACAAAATGCTGATAATTAGAATTGATGGTTACAACTCGTTTTTCATTGCAGCCGCGCGAGACGCGAGGAATGATCGAGCGAATCCGCAAACTAGGTTTGGCGCTTTGTCAATAATTAAAATCGCTCAAACTAATTTCCGGCGTTAACATTCTACAGACTGCAGGGGATATCTTTTCTTTCGGGTCTCGCCCCAATTACCACCGGTGCGATTAACAACTTGAGATAAGCGCGTGTGCAGCATACGTCAAATACTCTTCTCATCGAAATGCTATACGTACAAATACGCTTGTAGATTATCGAACGAACAGGGCGTGATTGATTCACTCCGCATGTATTACGGATGATGATCTGTGCACAACTGCATTTGTGTAGAAAGATAATGGGTACAAAAAGGAAAAACGTTTTCGGAGATAGATAGCTAGCGTTTTGTTGAATTACGATGGGAAGATCTAATCTGCTGGTAATGCTGAACGACTCAAGTGCGTGCACTCAATTTTCATTAGTGGATGTGGAATCGTTATACGTGCTCGACGAAGAATCTAGTAATAAACGAGTGTTTACGCAACGGTACAGGAAAACTTTTCTCTTTGTATCTTTTAACTCTTAACTGGCTCTTTTACACTTCAGCTTTAAATACTTTCTTAGAAAGAACTCGATCAGATTTAAAGGCAATTTACTACATTTATGTGGCAAGTAAAAATATTGTTAACGATGCCTAATGTATGTACAAATTCCTGAGTACTATCGCTGGATCGGTATGTATAAAATTTCAAAAATTTCAATCACTCTCATCCTCAAAGGCGTAATACGTTTCATAATATAAAAGAATTAATTGACGATTAAAAGCTTTATTACGCGTGCGATTGTGTCGCACAATCAGTAAACAGCTATGTCAAATCAGCGTCGCTTAATTACCCTTCGATCGCACCACAATCAAAAGCTTCGGAAGGTATCAAGTTATCAGCAGAGAGCAATCAGGACCTTATACCGAAGCTCCTGCACACTAACGCGCGCACAATTCAAATCCAGCAAGCCAGCCCTACATAGTTGTGCATCATCATCTTTCGCGGGTAGATGGCCCAATTGCACAGCATCGAAAAGTCCAGAAGATCTCGGCATCAATCAAGTATATATGCGCAACTCCTACCACATACACGTAACGGGGCTTTCGGGTTGCAGGTGTTCATGGGCTATGAAAGCGAGCCATCCGCGCAGGCGCCTTTTATCAATCGGCTATAGCTCGCCCGCGGAGCCATTCGTCATGCCCCGGCCGACAGCCAACACACGTTGTTGCATCGACGGCGTCTATAAAGTCTCTAGGTGCCTATACGCGCCAGTAGCAAGAAATGCTATACGCTTCGTTCTAGTTTTGAGAGCGAGTTTAAGCTGCTGCTGTGGGATCCCGAGGCTTTGATAGTTTCTTGGATCGCGAGATATGCGAGTATTGAATTTGAGAGATACCAACTGCAGGGCATCATTTTTGAGGATCGGTTAGCGGCGGCCTCTTAGATTTTGGTGATCGATCAAAAATGTGTCTTCGGATGATTTAGTCGAGGCTTAAGTATCCCGAGTTTCGGATTCCATCCGATTTCTTTTATTCTTAAGTAGGAATGTGGAGCGCGAATTTGTGTCTTTATTGTGACATGAATTTTAACATAACCTAACAGTATATTGAGATGGATCGATTATGATAGTGTGGTAAATATTAAAATTATGTCAATAAAAAGAAAAGTTTGATTTCATGAATCTCCGATTTCCAAACATACTATATAGTTATTAAAAACAGAGTGTTTCAAATGCTATCATTTACTTGATTTTCATTAGTACCCTCACGGCATAAAAACTAAGTATTTATATAAATGAATTAAAAATTTGATTGAGTAAGTTCTTTACCGGTATAAAAATGAAGACATTGAAACATGGTGGATAGTAAAATTATTTTTTACAATTCATAGTTTGCTTGAGAAAATTCCTGGAATATTTTCGAAAACATAAAATAACAGTTTGTAATGATAAATGTCAAATTATGCATAAAAAATTAAAAAAAATTTTTATGTATGTTATTAAAAGTATATTATCTAATCATTTTGGAGTAATTTAAAGCAACCTCAATTTCGGTATTCTGCATGGAAAGATTTTTTTAGACTTTTAGTTATGACTAAATATTTATTAAGATAGTTCGGTTCTTCCAAACGCTTCAACATTGATTTAGTGCCAGTACTGTTACCCAAAAGCTATTTGTATTATGTTAGAAGACATCCTACATAACTAATAATATAAGTTATTAGTAACTGTTGTTGCTTTTCTCATTCTCAACCCTTACAAAGCTTTATGTCTATACTTCCTAAAAGTATGCATGCCAAGTGTGACATTAATTTTATTACATTATAATCTTACTGAAGAACCATATTTGTTTGCCAATTCTAACAGCGCAAATTACTATAAAATCAGAACAAAAGATTGTTGCAATGTTGGGTACACATTTATTTTTTCAAAATCTATAAAATAAATCGATGATACCTACTCTTGGAATCTAAATCAGTGAAGCTTACTCGGGGATTAGTGACTATTATTTTTTAGTTAAATGTTAACAAATGAAAAATCAATGTGTTAAAAAATTAACCTTTCAAGCGGTAAAAGGAAAGTAAAGAAAATGAAAGTGTGATTGAGACCGATGTCTTGCATACCCGGTATTACCTACTTAAAAATTCAATTTTGATTTTATATTTGTCTCCTGTAAGCCAGTTCAAGTACTTCGCGTATCTATATTGTAGGAATCATATTTTGGTGGCAATCAATGAGCAAGAACTGCGTCCATTATTGAATCCATGAGCTAGGCTAATTAATCACATGAAATTGCAAAAATAAAAAAAAATACTATGCAACGGTACAAATTTAGCTTGGAAGACCTTAACCGAGAAACGACAGGCGCAGCTAATGGGCACAAACTAAAACGGTACCAACCAAAAAAAGTAGCATCTTCGCGGTAATAAAGTATAAGCTAAGCTAATCTTTCGAGAAAAAGCCATGCAAATGAAGCCAGAGGGAAGAAAAATTAACGAGACAGACCCGCGACGCGCGTTATAAATGTCCAGTGACATCACTATCCCGCTAAGCGTTAAGCGCTTTTCAGAAAACTCCCAGTCGCAAAAAAGTCTTTCGCACTCACACACACTTATATATAGCTCTTGCACTCTTATTACACATATATTATACATTCAGACTCGGCTCGTAACTCACGCGTCTCTCTCTCTCTGCGCTGGTGCGACAATGACGCGGGGCGAGTCTGCCGTATAGAGAGAGAGCTGCACTGCTGTAACGCTGCAATTACGCGGGAGAGATGAACAATGCGTCATCGGGTCTCTCTCTCTCTCTCTCTCTCTCTCTCTCTCTCTCTCTGTCTCTCTGTCTCTCGCTCTCTCTCTCTCTCCGTCTCTCTTTCTCTCTCTGGCACACGAGGAGCGAGCTTTATGGTTTGGCGCCGGGTTCTTCAGCCTATACACTCGCTCCTCTGCATTATCTTTTTACGCATATACATATACGAGTCTGCATACAGTGCACCATCGAGGAGCTGTGGACTCGTATATACTGTGTAACTCGTTGCTTGTCGGACGTCTTACTGTGTTCGCCGAATAATTGTCCTTTCTGCGAGATGCTTTCTCTTGTCCTTCTGCCAGTCTCGTCGAGTTGCTTTTATTCCGTTAATTATTACGCCCTTTTGTCTTGGCGGTGGGTCTTGGCGCGACCTAATGAATAATTGACAAGTTGGGAACGGACGATGATGGCTGATATAACTTGATGCGTCGAGCGGCGCATCGTGAACTTTGAAATGAAGGGCTATGCGCGCGGCAGAAACAAATAACTGCATTTGCTTATCTTGAATTAATGTGCATTCGCAATTGAGAGTACATATTGTGCTCTGTGATTGCAAAAATGTTGTTTTGGTGTATACGAAGAAACGATATGTTGGCTAGGAAAATATTCAAACTGTTATAATAGGGATAATTTCAATGTTTAATCGTTAGCCAAGTTATTGCGAAAAAGGAATGCGTTGCCAAGTTAATATCGGTATGTAGCCTCTATTTTTAGAGCTCATGATACAAATTTAGACTATAAAATGTGTCTCAGTACAGAAAGAAATTCATAACGCTTTGCGTAAATATATGAATAGAAAAAGATCGAATGAATATTGTATGACTATTAAAACTTTATATAGAATAGAAAATTTGCAAGTTTAATAATCGTCCGCGTCTTATATATGATCTTTTTATTTTAGTTAACTTGCAAAGTTAATCAGATTGAAAAAAATTAAATCGACGATCGACATTATCACTGCTCTATGTAACATTGACATAGTTGCATAATTTTAATTAAAACGGCAGCACGCGCACGATGCGCAACTAGAAAATACTATTCAACAAGATATTAATTATGAATTTGTGAGTAATGTTTTTTGCGCACCTCACAACCACCTCGTATCTCGCTATAATATCTTAATAACTCACGCTAAACTCAAGAAAACATCTGTTTACCGAAAAAATAGTCTATACGGTAGCTGAACCTGTCACAGGTCTCCGCACATATATCGAAATAAAAAAAAAACACTTTTGGCCTTTTAATAGAATTCAGCAGGCGTTGCGACAGCTTTTCCCTAATACTGAACGACCGCAACATGTGAGTATGCGTCGATGTGTCGTGGAACTTTCATTCGATTCCTGGAACTTGTCCGGGCGGCGGCGCGTCGGCGACTATCATGCGAGTCTCGTGCACCATATAAACGCAAATAGCCTTCGTGTTCCGTCGATGAATCAGAGGCGCACGTTTGATCGTCGCGACCTCATCGACGCCCAGCTGTCTCGAGTCTTTATCGCGATCCTATGTCGCTTTCCTGCCTGGCTGCCTTCCCATCGCCTGATTTCAGGCCGCGTATATCCTCCTTTCGTTCGTTTCGTCAGAAGCCAATCGCCATTACCGTTAAATGCACCAGTCGTGAATCATTGATTAGCCAAGGTCGGATTTGCTACCAATTGAATGTGATTTGCGTGCGTTCAAAGCGTAATCATTGTTTATCGGCTGCTGCAAGGGTTGTCACTGTAGCGTCAAACCATAAACAGTATTGAGATTTTTTTATATTGCTTTCGGTATAAAGATTTTCTTTCTAGTGCGAAATAATTAATTTATGCGTTAAAATACAGCTATAGTCTTTTGAATAAACTGTAAGGTGTACACATGTGTACGAAACTTGGAATGTTCCATTCTTCATCCCAGAAATGCAATTTAAAAAAGATGTTATAATAATTACCATAGAAAGGCATACATTGAAAGGCGTGTTAAAGTGCCATCGCTTAACTTGCGATTCTTTGTGCACATCGTCCGCCAAACCTTTCCTCAGCTTTCTTGAAATATGCTTACGTGGACTTGAATGAGCTTGTTACTCAATACCTTATATTCTTTCCTGCGTAAATTTACCCATTTACATTCAAATGCAGAATATTATTTTATTAATAGCAAAAAAAAATTTTTTTTAAATGTGGACCTACTTTTTGGTGATTTTGTTTGAACGAGAACGAGGCATAGGGTTAAAATTAAACTGGACCTTCCTGTGTCTTCATTATTCACCTTAGAAAATGAGATCCGTCACGTGTCGTCTTGAAATTGCAATTCCATTATTCAGTGAAACTAACGCCTCGCTGTAGGCCGTCGAAAGAAGAAGCGAGCGAAATAACTTGTTTACGATGCTAAGCATTTTCAGTGATTTCGCAGACAAACGGCGGTTACAAGCGCTTCGCCAAAAGAGAGAAAGAGAGAGAGAGAGAGAGAGAGAGAAAATATTGCGACGATATTCTTTCGCTCGAGAAACGTAGCGTTTTTACAACTGCCAGTTAATCTTGTCCATATATCTGTACCCTCGCGCGCGAGTTACTTTCGGCTCTCCTTGTCTTCCAACAGAATACTTGTGCAAAAAAGTGGATATAGAATAAAGTATGCGTGGACGAGAATCGGCAACACAAGTGAATTATCGTGTGCAACCTTGATACGCGTCGAGAGTTAACTTTCTAGGATCATTCTGATAAGCAGCGATTAATTTGTTACATGGGTGATGCGGTTTTGCGTGGTATCATGTCGTGTAAGGACATGGTAGTTTAATTGATACAGAACAATTTGTCTTTCTAATCGAGTAGAAAGCTTTCCTTTATGTAAATTTGAATATTTATTGTTTCGATTAAGAGGATTATACAATGATGGAGTTGAGCGCGTTTACGAAACTTATGCAAATTTCTATTGTAGCGAAGATGCAACACGGTCGAAATTCTACATAGATGCATTGTGTTTCTTCTGCAGCGATAACACGAATTCAATTTTTGATCGTTACTTTTGTAATGAATCGTTAGCACACAAAAATAGCATTGGATGAGCATCAAATTCATGAGTTATTTCATCGTGTGTTTAAAAGAAGAAAAAACTAAAGAAATCAACGTGTATATTTATTGTTTTTGGATTTTTATTACTAAAAAGGTATACACACTGCACCAATAATAGTAGATTATTAAAAAGTCGACAGATTCTTCTTCAATTTGCATACAATAATGAAATTAACTCTAAAAATCGGCATACAAATTGCAATGAACTACTTTCTATGGTCTATTATTAGCTACGCATTAGGTACGTTGAACGCACGTTTTCCATAATCGATTAAATAATTGCTCAACGGTTTTAATGATCACCATCACCCGTTCAAGTACATCGACATGTTTTTTTTCATTGCATCTCCTTCTACTTCTGTCGCGCATATTCACGTTATCATTACTATGCTAAGAGATTTTTTGTTTGATGATCCAACAATGAATTTTAAAATATGTTTTTAATCACAAATATTTTTTTGCATAGGATGTTGTAGTTCATATTAAATATTCACTTTCATTTCTTATTTATAAAGATATATAAAATTACACTCAGATATTTAACAAAAACTTGAAAAATCTGTTGTATTTTACGTAGGCTGTAATTTATATTGTATGCAACAATAAATTCTATGTCAATTCAACAACCACTGACCTGATATGACATGCATTTAACCTTTATATATAAAAGAAGCCCATTAAAATCTCAAGTTTTCCATTTAATTAGAAAAAGGCTCCGATCTATTTATGTATACGAACTTTAATATCAGCCGACATTATAAGTGCACAGAAGTCCTCATATAAAATCATTAACGCGAACAAGAATAAGGTGCAACCTCTCGGCGTGACATCATCACTTATTCACGCTTTACATGAGTGTATACGCAAGGAACACTCCTTAGAAAGCATCGCAATAGGGGTAAACAAACGGAAATTTATTTATTCGAGGATATATTCGCTGACCGACACGTTGACAAGTAATAAATAGCCCATAGACGCAGTGTTAAGTGAATCTTTTTTTTTTTCTTATATTATTTATAGGAGATTTTTCCCAGTAGTTCTGTTTGCGCTCGCGTGTTCCTCATGTATACGCCCGCAGTATCGTGGGAGTCGTAAATTTATAATGCCCTAGTCCTCGATAATGATGGCATTGATTTTCGTTGAAAGTGTTGGACTTTTCGTAAATGATTTACGCAATTCGCTTATTTATGGGAATTCCATAAACAAAGTTGCGATATAGTTCCATTCATACGTATGTACGTTCAACATCTTGATTAATATCTTAGGTGTAAATATTTTTTCGCCAGTTAGGACATAAATTTTCACATAACAGTAGCTCAAGATGAATTGAATTCTGATAATCAATTATGAAATTATAAATACTGGTTGAAATTTTTCCTATTATAGCAACAATAAATTGTGATGTTACTTTTGTAACTTTCGGGGAAAATATATTGAGAAATTCAATTAGTGTAATTAGAAAATCTAAGAACAATTTATCGCTCAATAGTAATTCAGTGAAGTGAAATCCATAATATTTTATATAGCATGTAATAATAAATTTAATGCTTCGGATAATCCTTACGTGTCAGGAAAGCTTCGATGTACAAATGATTTCAGCAACTTACCTGTAATATGAAAGATATTAATTAGATTATTAAGCACATAAATATAATGCTCAAAATAATATTGAAATCATTAATGAATTTAAGCAATTAAATTTGTAAATTTGCTTCATTTCCTTCGTCAAATCAAACATAAAGCAAAACAAAAAAAAATAAAGTACAAAATAATCGAGATTCCGCTACAAATTGTATCATTCGTGCGTTTTCACAGAACGAAACGAAATTCTCCCCGTAGCCGAAGTATGCGTAGCGCGCGAATCGCGAAAATTCCTAGCATAACCTGCATAGCCGGCGTTATCAATTAATGGCCGCAGTAAAATCCCGTATAGCGAAAGGCGCAAAATGCAAGCAGACGGATTCTGCAGCTATGTACTATACGCTAAAGAGGGAGAGTGCGAATGAATAGTCGACGATAGGGGCGCTATCAACCGGCAAATAGATAAGAGCACACATATAGCCGAGGCCAAGCGGAATCAACCTGCGGCTCGTATACACAGAGAGAATGGGAGAGAGAGAGAGAGACGAGACACGAGACACCTCGATCAGAACTGCACATGCGGCAGCTGCTGCTCAGACTGTATCGCTAACCACTCGCGACGTGAATTATAGATAAGTGACTTTTTTTTCCTCATCATTGTGCGAAAAAATTGATCGCTGCGACTGCACTTTGTCAAATGTGCCGTTTATCAGCAGTCGTATATATGCGTGTATTGGCTACGATTGAGATGCTTGTATTCAATTTTGAAATATTGATTTGCACCGCGTGCAGAAATTGATTATGAAGCTGGTTTATCGTCGATAAATCAAACAAATATAGTGATTGCTTATTTACATTGCTGTAATTATTATATATGCTATAATGTTATATCTAATTGCTATAATTGTTTTGCTGCTTGTTTGATAATTTATATAATATTAGTTATCTGTTATTGTATTGGGTTATTCTTGTTTATTTATATACAATTTTTTCACTAAATGCTGCTATACCTAATTATTACATAATTATTACATGTCATCAAATACGCTCACGACATAAGAAAATACCAGAAAAATAGCTGCATTCAACTAGATACTTAATAACATTTTATAGGTCTGCTGAATACGTTATTTTTCTCATTATCACTGAATATAGCAACATCACGGCATAAAGATTAACTTCATATAAATTCAAACGATTTCAATATCCATTTGTATACGATTTTTTCTCTTTTAAGAGTATAGATATTGCTCACGTTAATTATACTATTTCACAATTACATGCTACTCAACCCCGTAGTTCAAAAAATTATTACGATGTACAAAGGAAAAAGTTGATTATTTTTTATTGTAAGATTCACAAACTAAAATAGAAATTTTAAAGTAATAAATGAACCTACGTTATATAAAGATAATGCAAAATCATTTTTTTTCAAAACACAACATTGTACGAATCAAGGTTCACTAATTGCAGTACAGACTTAATTATAAATATAAATGCAAATTTCATGAAAACAGGCAGTATTTATATGAATTCTGGTATTAAAAACTTCACAAGATCTGACTTTATGGAACTAAAAACTCATATTTATTTATGTTACTTAATTATTTTGACACGTATTACATGTCTGCAACCCAATAAATACGCACACTTTTACAATCGTAAAACCTGTAAGTACGGAATAGTAAACTTAATAAAATACTGACACTTCATATTGTTAATGTTTCTTTACGAAGCAAACATTAGCATATAAATAAACACGTGCATTAATGTACAGTTTTTTTTTAAATAATTCATTATTTCACATTTGTACGAACGCGTTCATGAATGAAAACACTTCGAAATTCAATGCGCAGTCATAAATGCAAAAAAAATATTTATAGCTGCATTGTATAAAAAAGAAAATCGTGACTGCATTATACAGAGAAGCAGTCGCTTAGCGAAGAAACGAGACAAAAGCCTATAGGTAGTAAAAATTATCATACCACAACAAACCGAATTCCTTCGTAATGGAATCGGTAACGATCGCAGATCCCCCACCGATAAATCATATTATCGCACAATTACAAAACACCCCACGTAATTCAGTAAGAAAAATCCCAGTCCCCCAGTCTATCGTCGCTTTCTCATCCGCTAATAATATTCCATGCGCTAGGATGTCAAGCACCGGCAAAGATATTCCGAAGGTTGCAAGCGAGAGACCGCCGCAGTTGTTCGCGGTATCAAGTAACAGATATGAGGCCTAGAGAGATGGGAAAGTAGTATTAAATCGAGACACTTATATATATATACCGCGAGCTAAGACACACACTGTGGCCTTTTTTGACACGCGTTTGCCGTCGTCTCAACGTCCGACCGATGACGTGTAATGCACGCATCGCTCGACCGATGGCTTATAATTGAGCGTTTCCGCGCTTAATATGTATATGCCGCATGGGCGTTTTAATGCGAGCTCGATTACGTGTATATATATATATATATGATGTAGGGAAAGCGAGCTGTATAAAAGGCTTCGCGCGGGGACCGATCTTTTCGACGCTTATCTACTATAAGTGGCCGAATTGTGCAACGCGATGTCGCGCACGGTTATTCTGAACCTATATCTGATTCATCTTTGATGTTAGTAATCTGTCGGTTGTCAAAAAAATGCGTGTCTCTGAACGCTGGTTTTATTTTGCATCCCGTTTGTTTTAATATAGTTAATATTGTAAAATCTTTTCCAAAATTGCCGTTAATACATTTATTCTTTGAAATAGAACGAAAAACAGTGCAAGTATTAGTTATTTTTGGATATGTTATATTACACAAATATTACGAAATTTTAATGCTTTTTTTTGTGAAAGTCGAGCGAGCGTTCGTAAAGTCATAACATAGATATTATTGAAAAACAAAGATAATTAATTATTTTAAGTGTATATCGGGGCAACGGTAAAACGCTCGGCTACCTATCTTATCGTATAGTTATTCGACTAAATTGAAGGTAAGTTATTGGAACAATTTAGATTGGTCAGACGTGCAAGCTTATTGACGTTTGAGCAAGGTTTAAACGTGTGTGACGTAATTATTATTGAAACCGTAAGTGTTTTCTGATATTTTTGTGCTACTAGTTTTCTATGTTGATATTTGGTCGATTTCGTTGACCACTTTACGTAATCCGAATTTTCGAATTGTATTTTTATAATAGTGATCAAGTATGGTAAATCATCAAGCATTAGATTCTAAATTTGCAAATTTAAAGGTAAAATTGATTTTGGTCCATAATAATTTCACTTCAAATTGTAATTATACACGTTATTCAAGTTATTATGATGATTGTAGCACATAAAATTGTAAATGTCGAATGAATGTAGAACTAAATAAGTATTTCATAAAAATAAAATTTTACGTTACAGTGTATAATACTATTACATCATTTTCTTCTATTCATTGATTTTCCTTGTTCATAATTTCAGTATATTTTTTTTCTTCGACAGTGTATCTAATGATAGAATAAAAAATTATTTTCATACTAAGTTTTTTATATTTTTCAATAAAAATGACAAATTAGAGTCCATTGATTGTTACACTGCAAGGTCAATAACATTATCGATGTCATAGTATTCCAAGAGCATCATGATAATAAATTTAGTTCTTATAAATTCCAGCATCGCTCAATACTGTAATAAACATGAAAAAACTGTCTTTTAAATAAATTGAGATTTATTAATATTTGTCAAATTTGTATATGTTCAGCATATAGTTAATCTTTCATCGATAACACTTCTCAATATATATAATATCATGTGCTTTGACATTCTCAAAAGCCTACCGAACAGTTTCCCAACTTGTCATCGCTTGACTGAAAAATGATATCCATATATTGATATCGAAGAAAAACAAACCGATCCCCACTCAATCAGGCTTACCTACATACGCAAATCAATCATCAGAACAGCCCAATTAAAAAGGAAAAATACATATATGCGCTCTTCGAACAAAGACTAAGTATATCGTGGTGTAACGTAAATTAAAGGGACTGCCTTGGAAGTGTGGCTCTCTCTCTCTCTCTCTCTCTCTCTCGAGGTCCATGAGAGGCGCTCGTTAAAGCAAGACACGTCGCTCGCGGGTATAACAACAGAAAGGGCCGGTCTGCTGCTGCACATGCGCGCGGATGTAAGTCAGGTTTATACGCGGTGCGGTGTGCGACTGACAGGATCAACGTACTCTCTCTTCGCTTCGATTAAACCTCGATTACGCTCGTTAAAAAGGCTGAGGTCCGAGCGATGCCATAAACGTATAAACAGTGCAAGTTTTTTTTCTTTTTTTTTTACTTCTGTCAGTATACCAAATGTATGTGTGTGTGTGTGTGCTCGTTAAATGCCCCTTGATTGTGATACATAAAAGAAGTGCGCTTGTGCATGGGCGTCTAATTATACAAGTGTGGCCGATAAAGACATTATCTGCCACAAAAAAGAAATTAATGTTCGCGTTGGAAAGCACGCGGCGTATCGGCCGATGTTCCGGTTCGACATTCTCTTTAGGTCAACTGCTAGATTTGCGATATTCATGTGCGCTGAAAGTTTTGTTTCGAGCATTTTACAAAAAGTATGCACAAGAAAGGATTATGTCCATGTTATATATCGTAATTTCTTTTGAAATAATATTTACTTCGAAGTAATGGTACTTTTATCGTGTTGAAAAGTACATTACTTTTCTGGATCACATGGATATGTCAATTAATTTTTTTAATAATATGAGCTTCCTTCTGGTTGACAATAAATTATTTCCAGTAAAAAGTCATCTCCGCCATTAAGACTTATTAAACATCAAAGTATTTATTTGATAAAGTCGGGAATAAATGATTTCCTATTTCGCACTATTTATTCAACACTTGTACATGCGTTATATAATTAATTCTGGAGAAGTAAATTGGTAACGAGCTAACAGTCCTATTAATAAGATAAACGTACAGTATCTTGTACACCGGGAGATGCGGGTTAAGATCACAATCGTCTTATTTTCAGTCCCAATTCTTTTTCAGTCTCCACAAGGATTAATCTCGATTACAATATGTATACCAGGTTAAAAATGACCAAGAGATCGGCCGATCGGAATCGACAAAGGCGTGCGAGTCGCGCGCGTGACTTTATTACGGCTGCGCAGAATAATTTGAATAAATAAAGGAGTCGAGGCGGGTGCGAGGCTATCTCGGAATAAAGGAACTTCCCCCCGGGAGGCTCGGACCGAAAGCCGCGAGTATACGGTACCGCACTTTGCGGCTTTGCATAATGAAAAAGGATGCTGCAGCGGCGGCGGCGGCTGCGCTCGTGCGTGTAAACTAACCAGACGTTTTGGTGCTTATTGGAAGCGACGATTTTATCTTATTCCGAGTAGACTTTTGTCGCTGAATCTGTATAATGTATACTATCGTTGGGATTACTGAACGGTTAAAAAGTGTTGTAGCTTAAGGGAGGCTTATACCTAAAAATTTTCAAAAAAACCATTTTTTTAATCTCATATTTTGATAGCAAATTTTCTCAAGAAAATTTTGCCGTAAACTAGCTGTGAAAATTTGAAATGATTCTAAAGCTACAGTCAAAAATGTAAAGTAAAACTCAAAGTTTGGGGTGCAAACCTGGGTTAAAATTTCGAAAAAATCGATTTTTTTTTATATTTATTCAGATAGCGAATTTTTCGTAGAATAATGTAGGACATTATTATAAACGATCTTTTGAACTCAGCTATTTTCCAAATACAAAACGCACGTCGATATTACAGTATCGTACCACAAAAGCCAGAAGAAGAGGAACAATTCACAAAGGAACAATAAAAATGAAAGTCGGTATTCACACACAGCTGATTAATTCGACAAATTCATCTGACAACTAACATTCTATTGAAATTGAAAAACAATGCCTGGATACATCGATAGCTGACATCCCCTCGAGCATAATGTGCATTTTGCAACTTCGCAATAAAAGGAAAGGGAAAAGGCGAAAGAGAGAGAGAGAGAGAGAGAGAGAGAGAGAGAGAGAGAGAGAGAGAGAGAGAGAGACGGAGAGACGCAACAAGCTGTGTTTTTCCGGAACAAACAAACTGTGCAAGCCTTGTCGCTTCGTATAGTCGCAGTATACACTCGCTCTTGCACACACGTGTCTCTCGGTCGCAGAGTCCAACGCGTTATAATATATGAAACAGATGAAACGGCCAAGGAGTGTCTATTGGCGAGAGACAATGTATATTCATGCGCAGCGCGAGATACAGTGTGCGCGACCGCTGACCGAGAGCGATCCATAAATTTTCCGTCCTGCTATTGGAGGTGTACGAGCTTTTTCATGCCGGGGCGCGTGTATGTGTGTGTACAGCAGGGAAATGCGGTTAGATCCGAGCTGTAAAACACACTTGGGGAACTCGTCGATGACGTTTTGCTTTTTTCGAATTCTCTCTCGTGAGTGCAGGCTCGTTTTGCAATCCTCTAATTGTACGAGGCTAGCATTGCGTTTGATTAGCTTCTCCTTCTCTCTCTCTCTCTCCTCTCTCACTCTCTCTCCAGTCGCCTATTTGTTTATTTTGTAAGAAAAGGAACAGGTTTTTCCGCGAATCGTTTGCCGGAGGTGCGGAGGTGCTTGAAATTATTGTCATCGTATAGCGGCTGATTGCCGTCGATTGATTGACTAAATTAATTGATTTGCGTAATATTGGAGTTGTAATTTGCTATTGTGGTTCTGCAGTATACGTGTGAGTGAGTGTGCGGCACCTGCTGGTGAGTTATATTGGTCGTTGGTCTTTATTTCGTAATGTATACATTGACTCCGGCTTTGCGCATTCAATCGTTCACCGATTCAGTCGAGCGAAAATTCATTTTTTTTTATCTATCGGATTTACGATCACGCTAAGATGTATATCTTGCGCGCTAATGCAAAGAGACTCGGAACTTTCGTCATTTTTGTCACATTATTAATAAGTGTATCCTGTCGCGAAAAAAGAGTCTGCAGTGGGATTGATGAAAATTGATTATTCGAGTACGATCTTATAAATATTTAATGAGGATTTCGAAACGATCCGGGGAATACGACAAAGTAAGCTGATTTGAAGAAATTATGATTAATTAAGTATGACTTAAAATTATATTTATTTAGTTGCTTTGATTTTGAATCACGTCGTGGGTAGCACTTTTTGTTCGGCGAAGCATAAAGATTTCCATGAATGAAACCATCCCAGGAATGAATAAATATTCGCATATCATTCATCTCTCAAAACTCAATTGTCAACATCAGAAATTTCTCGGTATTTAGAAGCTATATTACACAGCAATTTTCATGTAACAAAGAAAGTTTATACACACACCGTAAAGAAAACTTGAAAAATTTTATCTGGAACTAATTGATATAATCTTAGTTTACGGTGCATTAGCATTAGGAATCTGCTACATTATGTAAAGTACATTGATCATCGTCGGGTGACGTTGGAGACCGGTTTCAGGACTTCACGATATCATTTTGCATACAATTCTTTCAAAAGACTTTCATAATGCTTTTACTATCTCCGGGCTATTCCACTCGCTGTGGAATTCACCTTCACTTTAGATTCCATCCCCGTATTCTCTAAAGTCATACGTTATGGCTCGAAATCGCGATTCTCGTGAGTTTCGTTGTTTTTCGGGGATAGAACACTTGATTTGCATTGACACAATTTGTGAAAAATGAGGTCCTGTGTATTTTTACCAAAACGTTACTCAACATTTCCGGATATTTCTTAATTTAACATTACATTGAATATTATTAAAATATTAAGACCATTCCATAAGTGATTATCGTAATTTTCTATAAAAGCACATCCAACATTAATTAGTTCATAATTAATACTGTAATCACTTTCATAGGTTTAGTGCTCAAGCTCATCAAAGATTTTAAATATCCCTGTTTAATGCATACTGCGCTCAGTGCAATTATATCATAAATTAATTGTAAGCTTATTAAAATTCTATACATTCTTCATTTAATGTCAAATTAAAGCTAAGCACAGAAATAAAAAAAATGCTCCCATTAATTGTCTGAAGGTATACAAAAATTATGCTAAACAACGATGTTTTCTACACGTAGGATGTAGAATTTTCGACCTCAAAAGATAAATATAAGGATTGGCTAATGAAAGAGAAAACGTTGATTCATCAAGCCAATCAAATAAGCTCGTTCGAAATGAAAGAAATATACAATGAGCGATAAAGCTAATGCGTCCTGTTGTACGGATCGACGCAAAATTGATTTTTCTCAACGCGTACGCACATCGATTTTTCATCCTCTTTCATCACAATTCCCCTGGAGTCACAGATATATACAAAACACACTTCACATACAAATATCCCCGAAAAATTTAGGCAAGAAATGGCCGGGACAGGTCGTGGTAGCGCATAAATTAGCCTATAGTCGCGAGTAGCGGAGCTCATGCGCATACGCATTCCAAGCTCCGAAGTCGCCCGCGCTTTATCCACTTGTCCACTAATGCAGACTCCAGGTTACTTTGATAGACGATCGTGCGTGCCTTGAATTGCCTCCAAAGGTGCGTGCCTGCAGTGTGTCTTTCTTTTTCTCTCGCTCGCTACCGGCGAATTTCCCGTTCAACGCGTGAGCCTATCGCAATCGGCGATCGACAATTTGTACAAATTAGTCACAGCGATTTTCGACTCGATGTTCCACGGCGATCGACTCTGCATTTCAATAGCCACTGCTGCTGGATACAAGCACTTTCGATCATAATAGATGCGGAATTATATACTCCCGAGGCTGGTGAGATACGAAGCTTTTTTCAGATGTTCCTTATAGACGGAGACGGAAGAGCTAAGCCAATGAGTGTTCACGCGGATAGTAAAATTTTGCTAACACCTAATCTTGCATGGGAAGGTGGGATGAATATGTAGCTGAGCACAAAAAGGCATTCTGTATAAATAGGAGCATAATCGTAATACCGCAGTAATTGAAACATTTACTCTGGCACATAGGAAACTTTGAAATTTACACGGTAATTTGTTTGCTTTTACTTACCATAACTTTACTCGAGCTGCCCCATACTGTGACAGCATTCGCAAACCTTTTCGATTACTGCGCTAATTGATTTTCCGCTACTTACACTTCTGCTCTTTTGCTAATTTTCAGAAATATACTAAGTTTCGTAAATTTACTTGAAATTTATACCATTAGTTGGTTAGCCTGTATTTTAAACAGTTGTTCAAATGAACTCGAACATATATTTTCACTTGGATAAATCTTCTGAAAATTAAAATGTTTATTAAAACACTATATTTCTTTTAAATTTTAAATCCTGACACTACAGGCGGAATTTATTCTAAATATCCACTAATGAAATTCAATAAAAAAAGAATAGCAAATAGAAACGAATACAAGCTAATTGAATTCAGCACTGACTATATCAATTTGGATACTTTTCTTTGTCATTATCAGTTTTTACTAAAATGAATTTACAGTCGATCGATGCGAGATGATGAAAAAGGAATCCTTATTAAAGGCAAATCGGAAACATACAAATATTGGGAAAGCTTGTGAAACCAACGGTTATAATTAATAATGAAAATATATGCGTTTCGATCATTGGAATACCTGCTCGCCATCGTTAGTACGATACAGGTATTCCTTCTCGTAGACATCGCATATGTGATGAGTTCGAATGGGTAGCTCTACAGATGAGTCAGATAAATGTACTAGTGGACGAGAAAAGCTCTCATCCATATAGCGGGGAAACAAAGAATATCATTTCGTGTTGTGGAGAATTCTCGCTTTCCAAACTCTCAAAATTGGAGAACTAAGAAAATTCAAAAAGCGAGAATTCGATACGGTTTCATCTTTTTTTATTATCTCACACGTGTAGGTTTAATAAAAACTGTAATTAAACATTTCTCCAACACGAGTATTGAGACTAGAGTATCGATCGATTGTAAATTCATTTTAGTAAAACTTCTTCCACGAGCGTTCTTATATATTGTATAAGATTTTATTTACTACCAGTTTTTATTCGGTTATTTTATGTATAATTCATTTTTATCAGTTAATGTTAATCATTCGTTTTTCTTAAATATTATTAAAAAAAATAAAAGGATAGATAACTTATCATTCATATTAAAAACTAAATATAATTAATAAAATTAAAAAAAAATTAAATAAATTATTACATTAATATGTAAATTTCATTTTTCGGTTATGCAATGCAAAAAAAAACTCGTTTTTTCAGTAGGTCACGATTAACTAATATAAATTTAAATGTCGCAAAAAATTTCAATTAGAAAACCGAAAAAATAAAGAAGTACAATGATCTATGTTTATTATACTATGCACTATATTCATGTTTTCCATTATTTCTATAGCTCCATATTTATCGTTAATTTCTAGATACTCATATCAGAATATTTTCTATAGCACAGTGACATTTCGTAAGTGATTAATTTTCTTTTAATATTAGACATTCAAACGATTTACAAGACACGCTGATGATTTATCAAATCTAAAATATTTTTATTGGCCTTCAAGCTTTTATACATTGCGTCTATTATTATTAGTAATCAGGCGAGTGTCCCTTGTGGGCACAATTTGCATCTAAAGCACTCTTGTAAATATTTCCAGGGCATAAACTAATTATATATTGAACTCGAGTCGCCATATTCAATTGCTATCAATAATAAATTGAAAACGTACCTTATCAATTATCATAATTAAAAACTATTAATTAGTAACTCAACTCCGAGTAGAAATACGATATAAGAAGTACTTATCATATCGTGAAATGCAGTTTAAATACATTTTACTGTCGATATTGGTATAATCATTTTTCTATTAAAATTTTATAACAGTTACTTTCAAAGCTGTTAAACGATGTATCCATTAGAAGTACAATTCGATTCGGAGAGATCCCGTGTATCGTAATCCCATCACACTTATTTCTGTGAATTCTAAATTCAGAACGGTCTATTCATCAAGTCCATTGACCTGAGGGTATTTTATATTGCGCTATTTGCCAGCAAACTAGTTGCCATCAGTAACAGACGTTGTCGTGTGTCTCAAATGGCTGCTATTTTGGCGGAGATCTCGAAAGCTTAGCCGCAGAAGATAATTTCGTAGGTCTCGCGCATGTAACGTGAAACGTGATTAAAGTTTTTGTCTTGTTTCAAAGTCATATGCATTTTCAGCGTGTACTACATTTCTACATTTTCTAACCCTGCTCTAACGGCTGTTTCTCAAATTACCGAATAATTTCATACGATACAAACCACGATTAGATTTCATTTTCACTATTATGTGAAATATTTTTTGCGAATTAATTTGTCTATTTCTTTTTAATACATCGATGAATAATAGAGAATTCATATTATTGTATTTATGATAAAAAATTCTGATCACTACCATTTTTTTCTAGGACTGCCATTTAGCTATATATAACTGCAGAACCGTTCAAAACCAAAGCTCTTCGATGCGTACACGACTTTTTTTACTAAAAATTTTACAATCACGTCAAGAAGAAGTAGGTCTCAACCTGGCATCCCACGCGCGACGTCGTATAAAATCCACCTGGCGTCATCATCATCACCATCATTCTCGTTACGAGGCACGTCAATCCCGATGCATAAAGCTGTCGCAGCCGATGTTTTTACGCTGGAGAAATCAACAGAAACAGAGATGCACGACAATATAATAAAACGGCATAAGGTGACTTTCGATGAATCGTCGAAGATGAGAATGCCGATGACGAGCTTGAAACCGCATAGAAGAAGTGTACCGGCTCCGTAGCGACTCTCTTTATTGGAAAAGGTCAATCATTGATGACAGTTGGGCGTCACCGACGGCTGTATGAAAAAAACTTTCGAGTGCGCGCTTCTGATGTGCTGCGTATAGACTATAAAGCTTCGCTGTGTGGATCTGGAGAAATGCAAATATAGCTTTGTATGAGAAATGGTGTATTATGTTAATGTGCAACTATGTAGCAATTTCCTCTAATAGCTTTTCTGTTATATATTGTGTATAAATTATGAGGACAGCTTGAATATTGGCGATAATAAATTTTGTGTTGTAAAATTCAATTAGATTTTCTGCATTCGTAATGTCCATTTATTTAAATGGTTGTGATTAAAGAGTTAAACCTTCCAGGAAATCAATTGATTTTTATTCAAAAGTGTAAGCTTTTTTATTATTTGAACTATTCTATAAAGTATTAAAAACGTGAAGTTTGTCACAGAGTTGCAATGCGTTCCACGTCTATTATTACCGAGACAAATAAAAGATTATTTTTTAGCAAAAAATTTAAAAACTATCTGGCTGACATTTTAGCTCCATTAGATGAGTCCCTAAAATTAAATTTACATATTTACTATTGTCTACCTAGTTATAACGAACTGACAGGCTCATATTTTTAATTTCTTAACAAATATATTACGACAACAATACGATAACAATTCTTTCCAGATTTAAAGTTTGTTTAAAAATTTGTTTGCTTGGAACCGCAGGGAATCGCACATCTTGACATCGCTCCAGTGGTGAATTCCTCGCACAAAGCGACTCGTCGCTTGTAAATCAGCTGCTAGAATGCGCGCCTTTTAAGTCCAAGAGAGCTGGTCGCGAGGAATATATACGCCGAGAGGAAGAGAGAGAAAAGATCAGTTAAAATTCAAGCGCTCTTACACTGCTCCCGCGTCTAACAGAATGAAAACACGCGTTCGAGAGAACCGCGATTTTGAGGCGCCTCTGCCGCACAAGAAAGCTAGGAAAAAAAGCGAGCGACGACGCGAAATGCAGATTCACTATTCATGTATTCGACATGCCTGTGGGTTTTTAGTAGCAAGGAAGCGCGAGGCTTTGAATTACATTTCGCGTTGTGTAAGACGGCGCCACGCCGCGATTTTATTAACTTTCTAAGGATTCATTAGTATGGTAAATGCGAATATTTGAGAGAAACGGCATGTTTTCGCACTGTTTTTAGGAAAGAATTCTTTCGGCGAAGAAAGTATATGTAAATGCGTTTCATATCTCACATTTTGAACAGACTTTTGATGAAACAGTTGCTGTTTTCTTCTTATTGAATTATTATGCATTATATACATTTTTTATGCCACTGAAGATAACATTTTTGGTAAGAAAATTAGTAATGAGATAGTACTTAAAAAATGACGATTTCTAGACGATGAAAAGTTAGAATTCAACTCGTAGAGCTGGAGCAATATTAGTCTTTGCTCGCTACCAAAACAGCTCTACTTCCATCTTACACACACGTTCAAAGTAAATTATTGATACAGGACGCGCCGCATGTTTAATCCATATAGACTTTAATTATAGGCGGAAGCCATCGGCGACAAGAACAGACGAAAATCCGTCCGCGACCGGGCAGCAGCAGTGGCAACACGAGACCGCATTAAGATGGGGAATTAGCCGAAGCCGAAGATGTGATCTAAAGTTAGTTTCGCCAATTAACACGTATAAAAGCAGCGAAAGAAAAACGATCGAGAGCCTCGAGCCTCGTGCGACGCATCTGTTCGCAATTTTGAATATATATCCTTTGGTTGTAGCTCTCGCTGCGCCCGAGAAAAGAAAGAGAGAGAGAGCCCGCGTGCGGCCGTTTTTACAGCTGTGCATCTGTTCTTTTGATTTCAAGTGCGATATCTTTAATTCGCCTTTCGTCGACTGTAATTGAAACGCATAAATAATGACAGGAGCCGCGTTGGCAGGAGGAATTTCCCGGAACTTGTTATATATGAAAACTTTTGACGGCGATGATATCTCGATCGAGGTAATTAAAGTATGAAAAAGTGATGGAATAAAATAGATTGCACGAGACTGAACCATTCATGTGAAAATTCTCTAATTAAACTATCCTGATTGAGACGTGAATAATTCAGTATGTTTACATACTAAATATTTTCTGACAAAGCAAGTTTGAAATTAACTTAAATAATTAAATGTTGCATTACAAAAGCCATTAAGAATCTTCAACAGCTGAGGCTATTATGAAGCAAGGAATATTAGGAGCTCACCAAGATAGACATTTCCGAATATCACGACCCTCGAGATGCATTTATATTAGTAGCGAGATGAATCAGAAAATCGAGCACATTCTCGTGTGACTCTCTGCGAGGCCTCCGCGCGGTCAATTTTAGACAAGAAAGTGATGCAAGCTCGTTTTACATTTCAATAGTTCGAGGAATACTTCTAACTCGTTTCTAAATCATAAACGTACCAATATCGTTTTCTTAGGAACTGCGACCATTGGACTCCTTCAAGTTACGAAAATACGGCAAATTTTGCAGCCATTGATTATTGCGACTCGTAAAAACACTTGACATTTATAAATGCTGTGTATGTTAACGTTAAATAAACGTACGCATCAAACATATGAGATACGTTAAATTTTTCACTTTTATCTTCCATAATTTATTCATTTAACTAGAGCGATCATCTGCTTCTATAGCAGCGCGTAACTTCTTACTTTCAATAGCAAACAATCGTGAAACTGGATGTGTAGCTCTTGATATTAGCAGCGCAGGAAGAAGGTTTCTCCAGATTTTCGCCACCGCGGCTCATTCGCGGGCTAAACGTGGATGCGTAGGCGGTGTTGCAGATGAGCCTCGATGTAATTGATGGCCTCGCGTCCCGCGCGTTCCCATGCACGAATTAACCCACATAATCCCAGACTTCCTCGATCATTAAATCGTCATCCACACGGCGCATCGTACCGCAGGTTTTTACTCTCTCTCTCTCTCTCTCTCTCTCTCTCTCTCTCTCTCTCTCTCTCTCTCTCTCTCTCTGCAGTACAAGCTCGCCCGTTCATCGACAACTACACTCACGAAGAATGTCTGTTGCGAGCTGAACTTTACCGTCTAAGATGCGGAATGTCTTGGCGGAAGTAGATTGCTGTAACTTGAAATAATCTGGTTTTTACGAACGAAAACGACGAGATAAGTTCTTGCCAAGAATGGGATTTGGTACATGCGCTGGTTTAAAACAAGCATTACATTAGTTCTGGTCACTTTGAGTAACTGTTTTGGTCAGTGCAGAAACGGATCGAACGTATCGATACTTCTTGGTTATGAAGTTGCAAGATGTTTCTTGTCAAATTAAGCATGTTCTTTTCAGACACTGTTTCAAATGAACAAATATTTTTAACATAGAATTGTCAAGTATGAGATGAAATTCACTAAAATTGGACGTGAATCTCTTTATCGAAGCATACCAGCCACTGATTAATCCGCTACGTTCTGGAATGTCTTATAGGCGAGCGCGTAGGCGGCCGATCGCTTACGAAGTAGTTTCGAAAAGTACTTCAAGAGTTCACGTATTTCGGTCGATATGTAGATAGTTGAGACTGCGCCGAAGTGGGGCTTTGAGGGGCTGGAACCAAGTGGACCGGCGCCACAAATTTTCGCAACAAACTATTAAAACACTTTAGCAAAGCACATACATGAATCGTATATAAGCGTAGATGCTTTAATGTACTCACGAAATGGGATTTTTATTAACTGCTGGATGTCGAGTAATTTATCTATTTTTAAGTTTAACTACTTTCCAATTGATTAGCGGCTTGTTATTATATCGTGAAATCCTAAAATGTATCTACTGGAATTCTTTCACGTTTAGTTATAGGCTGTAATTTGTATGGGTTCTAAAAAACTATAATATAGCGAATGATTCGTTTGAAAGAAATAGTCTTATAAAAAAATGAAACATTAATACTCCATAATTTGCACTAAGTAAATATTTACATTCGTATATGAAAAGTCAATCAATACGATTACCGATTAAACGCATAATAACGATTTTGCATTTGTAAGTGCACTTAATCTTGGAAAAAATATTAGTTGATAGACGCTAAGTAGTACTATTTATAGATAAGAATTTCATGTTTTTCGGTTATCTAGAATTGTCATTAGGAATTCCAAGTATACAAATAAGATACGCACTTTTTGTCATTATCTGATAAATTATTTAGGTTATATTGCATTTATAATTGTACAGAAACCGGGATTGCGTTTACTGCTAAGTAAATCAGACTGTAAGCTCAATCATTTGCATTTTGAAGAATTCTCATTGAAAATTATTCATCTTTTAAAAAGGTAAAGTTGAAACTAAATTAATAGATCAATCTTTAAATTGATGTTGTGTATCCGTTTCTTTGGCATTTGAATATTAACATTAACAACTAAGTATTGCGTAACGGCAAGGCACGAGAAAATCAAAGAAATTCAAAACGGTATTCCATAACCGCAACTACTTTTTTATACATCTACATGCACGCGGCTAGAAATAATGGCGAAACGAAATGAATTACGTTACAACAAAACAGTTGCAACACTTCTTCTCGCCAGTCACTCCAGTTTTTCCAGCGACTCCTGCACCCGGCCCTTTTATAGGAATCAGCTCCAACAGCTGGATGTCGTTTTCGAGGGCACTTGAACTTAGCACTCGTGTCCATTTCACAAAAAAATCATATACTCTGGACGTCTTCTAATTGCTTGGCTTTCTCTAATGTTGCGCGCTCACTTTAGTTCCTGCTGCTGCTGCTGCTGCTTTAGATTTCAGCTCTTGTTGACGCGTTTCGTCCGCCTGTACTTGACGACTTCCAGCCTAAGAATAATTCGGCCGAAAAATTATTTAGAGGCGCGAGAGACGGAAATAAAGTTTGTGCAAGCATATAAAATTAAATGGCATGTGCCGCCGTTCTGAGTGATTTCTGAGCGAGAGTGCTTCTGATTTTCATTCGGAGCTAAATATAAAATTAACTTTTCGAGTCGGTAAAACGACTCATTTCTGTTCATCTTAGCTTCTAATTTGTCAAAAGAATTGTTTTAGACAAATCATTTTATAATAAAAAAATAATAGACTTTGTAGTTTCGCAAGCCTTTCTCAATAATAAATAATTAAATCATGTCCCGTGTGAACGTTCCCTTGAGGTGCGTCAATTTTGATCGAATCACGTTACGTAAAGCGCGACTAAATAAATCCTGATAATCATCGCGGTAATCGAGAAAACGCGGCAATCGAAGCTATAGAGTACCCAAAGCGAAGTCGACGCGCATACGGCAATTAACGAGGAAATTCTTCTCTCTTTCTCCTTCTCAAATGAGAATCATGTCATCGTACATGGAGAGAAGCTAGACGCGCTGAATGTTTGTGTACCCGTACGTCGCAAAGGCGCCAACTGTAAAGCAGCAACAGCAGCAGCCACGTGCGCCTAGTGTTTAACTACGTACAGTATACGCGTTCTCGCACCGAGATAAGAGAAACGCAGACACTCTGAGAATACGGTATATCTGCACTTGGTGAATTTTTGTCGACGCGTCGGCTTTTTACGCGACGAAACAGGAAGAAAGTGGAGCGAAAATTGTTTTAATCAGTGCGCCGGCTAGTGTGTATAATTTACATAATTTATCGATCATTGGTATTTGTTCGTTTGGTTATATATACGTGCGCACGATCGTCTTTTTAGGTTTTTATTTAGCGTCAGAGGAGTTACAAGGGAAAGTCATGTCGCTGGAAAATTGGAGAAAATGTGAAACTTGCGGAGTTTGTATATACGTGTATTTTTGTTATTATCGCGCTACAATGTCGTTAAAACAAAATAATTTATCCTGCAGCGCAAGCGGTACTACGGGAATGAGTATGCGAATAATATCAATAGGATTTATACGAAAATTTTCTTGAACTTATTTCGTTCGGAGCTGATTCGATTGCGAGTACCTATATACATAAGATAAGCTTAAAATTTGAAATACCGAAATCGAAAGACTTTACACCGTTAGTAGTGATTTAACAAGCGATCAACTAAAACCAATATATTTACTTATTGGGGGTTTGCAATTTGGACTCGGCATTTACGACACCAAATGTTTAACATAAATTTGCAAGAGTGAACGACTCGTCATTGATCGCAAAAAAATTTAGAAAGAATAATTGCTCGCACAGCCGAACCATTTGTGTAGCAATCAACGAATTAGTTTAGCATACTTAATGCGCGAGAGTCGCTCTCTGGCAACCCAGACCGAGCTCCTCCAAATTACCTTAATTCCGTATCCTCCAACACCACGGAACTCCAGACATCGAAAGCATTTTTAGCCTGGCCTAATACATTAATTTCCTCCCCTCGGATACCACATCATTATATTAAGAAATAAAAGAAATTGGCGCGCGCGTTTTTGCGATTCTATATCAATGGGTGGATATCGATTTAAAGCGAAACACGCGCGCGGCAGAAAAGCTTCATGAATGATGCATGCGGGAGAAGCAGCCGAAGCTGCAGCGTCTGTTGGTTCACGGACACGCCGATCTCTCGCATACTACTGCCGACGCTACTTTACTTCCCTTTGCGTGATTACAGCGAATGCGAATTCGTTTTGGCTTGTTTTTTGCTGTGGGGAGTGTCTGGTTCTTTTTTTTTTCTCCGATGGCGCGGGTCTCGTGTTAACAGTTATACCGGGGATTTCCGTTATGGCTGCAACTGCGAATGGGAATGAAAACGGCGATATTAATGGTTTTGATTGGTTTTAGATACTTTTGAGGGTGGAATTAAGTATTGCTCTTTAGGGAATGTTTAGTGGGCACTGGTGAGAGATCGCGATTTTGAGGAAAGCTGTTGAACATAGTGCAAGTGAATAAATTTGTTTTCAGTGGTTAGACTGCGAAGGATAAATTTAAAAATAGTTTGTATGTAAAATTCGATTGATTTTGTTCTGACAGAGATTGACCAACGAAAGTTCGTATCATGAAAATCGTATAATTTACATTCTTGTAAAGAACCGATATTTTGTATAAGTGCTTACCATGCATATTGTGATGTTTTCTTATTTATAAATGATCATTTTTTCTTTATCGATAGTAATGCAATTAAACTTACGTTTCGAACGTGATTATAAGCAATTTTAATACCGTTCCAATTTATTATTCATTCCGCATTTTAAAATAAAATACGCATTGTTAGAGAATATAATTAAATAATATAAGTAACCCAACAAATTGATTTCTTGGTCATCGTGAAAGTTCTACCCTAGTTTATAAAGAAACTAGACATACAACTAATCAACTTTTCTTTAACGAATAAAAGTTATTTTGAATCACAATATATTCTCTCGATGAAAAAATGGAAAAGTTGCTGAGCTTGTAATTATGATTAGTGCAATCAAAGAAAATAAGAGAGAAAGCGTGGACATGAAACGTGTCTAGTTTTCTCAGCATTCGTCTTGTCAATTGCAATTCCAAGTTCACAATTTGAAAAATTTACATCGTGGAAATTGATGTGGCAGTATCACGGCTCTATCACGGCTGTCTATCTTGAACGGATCATCCGATTTTAACCATCAAAGAACTTGTCCAAGAGATAGTTAAAATCAAGCTTTCTAAAAATTTTGAATCAGTTTTCACAGAACAGTTTGAACAGTTGAAACAGAAATCAAGTTTTGCTCTAGTTGTCGTATCAAAACGAAAATCGATTTTTCCTCACTAAATACTTGTCTTCTTAAAAACTACTAAACAAAATGATTTTAATTTTGGATAATTTCATTAAGCTATCACCTTAGTAAACAACAGTCTAAAAGTTTATCAAGTTATCTTATTTTATAATTTCCGTTCTATTTTATCTACATTGCAAAATCGAAAAATTGAAATTAATAAAATATATATGAAATTGTTAGAGATATAGAATTGACAAGTGTAACTGCGTGAATATAGGAACGCTATATGTTCTCTGCTATGTAATGCGAGGCGATACGCCGATACTTTGACGTTGGACCTTAGAGGGAGCTGTGCGCGACGCCTTGAGTCTCCACTCACTTTGCGTTGATCACTCATCGAAGTCGGATGTACCTTTCCTAGTTTTACTTATAATAAAAACCTATTTCCACTATTGTGTGACTACATTCATTTAACAGAAATTTGTTAAAAAGTCAATTTTTAAATTATATATAAATATATAATAAATTAAAAACATGACCTGAACTTCCTGAAGGAGCTCATGTTTTTCTATAAACTTTCGTACATTAAGTAATTAGAAAAATTAGTGGACTCCCATGGACACAGTTTTTATGAAAATCTCACGAAATCAACCCAAAATTAAAAATTCCATAAAAATTAGTTTGTTGCTAATGAAAAAGTACTCTCTCTCTCTCTCTCTCTCTCTCTCTCTCTCTCTCTCTGGCTAGTCAAGCGCACGATTACAAAACATTTTATGTCGGTAACATATATCCACTTCACAATTCACTCTCTCTCTCTCTCTTTCTCTCGTTCTTTTTCTCTCGCCATCCTAATTTTAATGAGCTCAAAACGTTTTAATGTCCTAACGGTTAATGGTTATTTATGGTTTTTATATTTGTGTGTGTTTTTATGTTTTGATGCGTGTGCGCGCAAAATGCCAAGACGTATCGCTCTTCACGGAATATATGATATACTTCCCAGATTGTATCACACTTTATTCCGCCGATTTTCGCATGTAAGTCTCCCCAGAGAATCGACATTTTTTAGGTCGAAGCTTAATTTCTTGGCTAGAGGAAGACGTGCGCGTGCGAGATGGTCTGTATATACAAGTGCGATCGTTGATTGTCTCTGCTGTGGGAGATTCAATTTATGAAACTGTGATTTATGAGTGGGAGGTTGTTTCGCTAATATAAACCATTCTTATTATTATTCAAGAATGTGTTGATGCAAGGCGTATATTGTTGCTTAAATTTTTATGGCTTAATTATCCAAGTAGATTGAATTTGTGAAGTCACTACTAAATTAATTTTTTTTTATCACTGTTACTTAATCATTAGTTGAGCGTATTTGTGCGGTAATCAATATTTTATTTCAAATACGCACTTATACATACAATTATTTCGAAAACAATGATATTAATATATATCTTATACATTTTTCCTACTCGAAAAATTTTTTTCCGGTAAATCCTACTGGGAACTGAATAGCTACAACCAGAATACACCGGTAGATTATGTTTGGTAAATCTGTCTTACTCTTCAGTAGGTATAAGTTTCGCTCAGGCTAAAAGCAGATGATGATGAATAGAGAGTGCGAATATAAAGATCCTCAATGGGATCAGCAGCCAAACTTCCTACCGATTGATTTTCGGCTTGTATAATGGTTTAAAATTGAATATCTTTACATTGAAGTACGGATCCCCCTTAATCGCTATAAAATAATGAACTCGTGATGCTAAATAATAACGGATTCTAATTGACTAAAGTATTCTTAATGCAAGCCAAAACTAAATTCTATATTAGCTATTGTGAATAATTAGCGATCATCCAATAAAGCTTTGTTACATATTCTCATCCTTAACGGCACGCTATCTGTTAATCATAACGAATACTGAAGATGTAATACCAATACCGCTTATCCGAACTAAATATAGATTTCGTTATTTTTCAAATAGGCAACCCCATTTGAAAAATACGTCATGCTAGTTTCACTACCGACTAACCGAATGTAAAGTCTTGTCATATACTGATATACATAATTAATACTTTGGGTTTAAACAATGCGCTATTGGTCAAATTCACCACCAGATGGAGTCGTCAATAAGCTTGCGACCTTTACTGTTTCAGTTATTAAGTAAGACCACTTTTCGTCTATGAGACACCCCTGTATTTGGCGGTCCAGTGCTGCAGTTTGTCGACGGTGACACTGCGCATGTCTATTATTATGACTAACTTTCATACCTGCAAAATTTCGACCCTCGGTTCTACCTTAAGAGACTTTCTATGCAACTTTTGTCTTATTCAAGTTTGAGGCCCCGCCCGCCATAGAGTATTGCACATAAGTACCTGAGATTATGAGTGTTCTCCGAAAATAAATTTTGCCGAAGTTGAACCTCTTAGGTTAGTTCAACACTGCAAGTCGAGTAATCAAGGTTGTTTCCTATTCTCTTGGAGCCTTAAGCAGAGAAAATATTTTGATAAATTTTAACACAGTGTAATGTTACAGTCATAGAAAGTTTCTGTAAAAAATTTTGGTCAAAAAATGGATTTGAGAAGACCACAAACCGTAAAAAGCAAATCGGCAACTTCTAATCGTCAGCAAAAAGGGCGGACACCAGCGGAAAAATTAAGGATAATAGTAATGGCGTAATCCGGCATGACAAATACCGTTATTAGTAGATTAGAAAAGATACCAGAATCCACTATAAGAAGCCGGCTGAATGCAGAGGAGCACATTTGCTGAATAGCAGGTGATTTTTCTGGTAATACGCGACGAAAATACTTTCAATTTTTCGATCGACACGTTTCGATTTATATTAATAAATTTGAATATATTATTTTTGTAGCACGCGAAAATGAAGTGGGAAATCGAACACCACCACTAGTATCGCCGGTATTGCCATCGGTATCATCAGCGCCATCATCAGCGCAATCGCCAACGCAATCGTCAACGCCATCGTCAGTATCATCGCCACCACCATCGATACCGGACCCACTGATTGAGAGTGAAGAAATCACTCATATTCAAAAAAAGAAGAATTTTTAAATTTTCTCTCGGCAATATCGCTGATACCGAGGTCAAAGATCTGAACACATCGCAGATCGAAGCGGATAATATTTCCAGTAAAAAGATAAATCATTTATCAAATAAAATCATACAAAAAATATGAAATCCGTTTAATTTATTTGTTGTTCCAAAATACTTGTACTGAATGGTAACAGCCCTAAGGATTTAATATTGTTAAAAATGTGCAATACGCAGAATGAGCCTTATGTAGTATTGCGCCAGTACATGAGCTAAGTAATACAAAGCACAAACTAATAATAAAACATGCAAAAATATCAAGTCCATTTCATCTATATTTTTGTGCAAGTAATGCTTGTACAAAATGGTAATAGCTTTATAGACTTGATATTTATATGCTGGCACCTCGCTATGCTACCTTTATATATTACATGCTCACACCTGGATGCTCTATCTATGTATATATTATAGCATCGCCTCAATCGAAGACCGCCCGCTATCGGAGCGATTTTAGGCTGGAAACCTCAAATAAAAAGATAATAATGATTTCCTGTACAACTATTAAACTTGTCGTTTTTATAAGTTATTGGAAACCCCCTTAATTAGATATGCAATTATAAATTTTGCTTTTTAATTATATATATTTACGTAAATAAATAAATAAATAAATTCAGCATGTTTAATCTTAAAGTGTTGTGAATATAATTACTTTTAGTAGCTTCAAATTGAATTTAGTTATATTTTCGAATTTAATATCCATATCCAGCAGCCAAATCTCTTTTTTTTTATTAACTTACACGTTGTATAAGTTTTTCAATGAAATGGCGAAATCAACCAGGTTGCCAAAACACTACCCTGTTTAGGCAGGTACTGGGATATGTGACCCAAACGTACAAATATTCCTCCAAGTATATACCGTATATAGAGAAGACGTCTTTGGGATCTTTAAATATATAAGAGTTTATAAAATTTTTATTTCTTAAGAGCTATGATGGTTTAATCTCTTGTCTCGAGAAGTTATGAAAAAAGGATACGCTATTGTAGACTTTTTGGCCCTTCATTCTCTCTATTTCTTTTTCACTCTGATGTCGGTAAATTAGCAGGTTTCTATCTGCCTGGATTACTGTCATGTCGTCCTCATCAGCGCTGTGTTTGGATCACATATCCCAATACCAGTCCTATAAACAGGGTAGTGTTTTGGCATTCTGGTTGATTTTGCCATTCTGGTTGATTTTGCCATTTCATTGAGAAACTTATACAATTGTACATGCATGTAAGATAATAGAAAAAAGAGGTTTGGCTGCTGCATAACTCTTTTCTAGGAGAAAAATTATACATACAATCTTAGAGATTATAATTTTGTATCTATTTATTTTTCTATATATATAATATTTTATAAAAATCAATTAATTCTATTCATATATCAACTACCAACCTGTTTACATAAACATAAAAAATAATCACCTTTTTGCATATATATTCCAAATTTTCCCTTACATAAAAACCAATATATACGCACAACGACAGGCAACGATCATCACGAACAATAACTGAACATTTTATGGCGTAACCATCTTTAAAAGGGACCATTTTTCTCAACCACGGCAGTAATTTTTAGACAACCACGCAACCCATCACTCGCAATTCATTATCATTCTCAAATTTTTGAATACTCGCGCACAATTATTAAGTTAAATCATTTTAAAGTATATTCATAAAATTTTGTAATCACGCACATCTACTAAGTTATTGTTTACGTGATCGCCGAATTCTACAAATAAAAAAGAGTAAGTTTTTAACGACTTTTGTGTTTTACTATTTCTGTCCCTTTTCACACTCACACACACTCTCTTACATAAACACTCTTGGATTATTCAGGACTCACTTTAACATTGAGCGCGCTGGATGATCCATGCACATTCTGATCTCCGTCCAGGACAAATAGTCCGCTGGGCGAATCAGGATATTCTCATTACGATTACGTTCAGGGCAAACACACACACACACACACACACACA
>UELV01083621.1:0-31755 GCA_900490015.1 Megastigmus stigmatizans | reverse complement strand
TATATATATATGAGAACGCGAGCGCGCTGTCATCTGCCTTGTGGGGGAACCAACTAACACTGGGGGACCCGAAAGTGGCTTCACGAAATCAGCCGCTCTGGCCTTCTATGCGTAAGAGTATTTCTATGTTCTCTGCTAATGCGAAGACTCTTTCACATCAGTTCTGCGCTAGAAGCCGAGCCGATGATTTCGAATTATGTTGTGAATTTAACGTGTGTTACGAAAAGTGAACTAACTTGTTTATCTTTCTCTACGTGGCTTTTCTATTTTAATCCAGCTTGAACTACGGTAATCTTTTAAAAAAATTAAGTTCTTGAAGCAGGCTTAAATTGCCAACATGGAAATGGATCAGATACCGCGTACATACAAAGGTAATGAAGAAGGGGTGTGGTAGCGACAAACATGCTTTTTCTTTCATTCATTCAATGAATATTTATATTTGGACTTGAGCGGCATAGTGCTCGATACAATAAATCGTCCTGTGCTAGCTGAAGTCGATCTGATTTGTCGTTTTTTCTATTAATTGGTACCAACAGTGATGCGAAAATCAGGAGAATTCTCCTGACCAACATTCATAGGCGCAATTTGGCAACACCGTGCGGGTTCCGCTCGTTCAAGTAATACGGCTTGTTCTAAATTGCGCTTCACGCGAGTGTTGCGTTACGCAACACTCGCTTATGAAATTTGTCCAACTTGCGTGAAACGCAATTTAGAACGAGCCGTATGACTTGAACGAGTGGAACCCGCACGCTGTTGCCAAATTGCGCCTATGAATGTTGGTCAGGAGAATTCTCCTGATTTTCGCATCACTGGGTACCAGTAAAACGTGTTTACACATTGACAGCTAACTTCAAAATTACGATCATTATCTACATGTGTTTACTTATAACTTTTAATATTGGGATGTGATATAAAGGATAAAAAGTAATATGTAATCAACAGCTAAATATTGAATGCTGACTAATTTTATTTATTTCTATTTTCTTTTAGATATTGAGGCGCAAATACGAGAAATTCAAGCAAAAAAGAAAAACGTACTTAATAATGCTACTGCGGAGGAACAAGTAGCTTTCGGAAAGACAGGATTTTATGATCAAGATATATATGATGGGACTAACAATAAATTTTATGGATATGTTACATCAATTGCTGCTAATGATGAAATTGATGTAAGTAAATTTATATAACATGATAACCTCATGACTATTTAGTAAACCCAATTCAGTATCTAATTTATTCAATGTAATAATTTTTACAGGATGAAGAGTATGAACCTAGTACATTTAGTACAAATAAGAGGGGATATAATGCTCCAGTGGCTCTTCTCAATGATATTACACGGGTAAATTATAAGATCTTAGTATTTTTATAAATGTACTTAATTGTATTATGAATATTAATTTTATAAAATATTGTAGAGCAAAAAAGATTATGACCCTTTTGCGGACAGAAGGCGGCCAACTATTGCTGACAGAGAAGATGAATACAGGCGAAAATGGCGACGGAGGATTCTTTCTCCAGAGCGTGTTGATCCTTTTGCAGAAGGTTAGTATTTTTGTTACTTCATCTTAGTTTTAAAAAAATGCAGGTAACTTTTTAAATATAATTACTGATAAAAATTTGCAAGTGCAGTTAAAATCTTATTTTATTGTATAATAAAAAGAAACATTTATTTCTTACTTTCATTTTTAATATATTTTCATTTAGCCTTTATATATAATTTTCTGCAATCATTTGAATTGACACTGATTTGTGTCCTTTTTAAAGACCTTGAAATATACCAGAAATGCATCTTTGCACCTATGGTATGAATTTGCTGTTATTTGTTGAACATAAATTTTTCTATTTATTATACATTATAATTATAATTAAAATTACTTCTTAGTAATATTAATAAAAATAAAGAAAATTAATGTTTTTTTTTTTTTGATTAGGAAATTCAGTTACTAGAGACATTCATTGTATTTTTAAATGATCATAAATTCACAATTTTCACAAATTCATATTTATTTTCACTGTCTTTTACATGTAATTTATTTAATTCTCATAATCTTAATTATATTATGTTGATGTCGATTTACATAATTAGCTTTTAGTACTAAATTTGTAATAAAATTTAAAACACAAAAAACGTTGCGCTTATCTTTGGTTCATTTCAAAAGATACACAATTATTATAAAACTTGACATTTTTCTATTCAATTAACAGAGCTTATATTTTCAAATAATCTTTGAAGAGATTTTATCTTGTCAGTATGAATGGCATTTGTGCATATATCATTAATAAACGAGATCTGAATTGATTTTTAGATGTCAAGTAATATACAATCTAGATGACATGTGCAGGACAGTGCTCGCTAACGCACCAAAACTCCATGTACGTATAATGTATGCCAGCTACTGATGCAACTGTTTTACCTACTTTATAATTTAAATTAGGATTCCTTACTTTTAAAATTTAATACATTTTTCAAGTGGGTAAGAATTACAAAGAATTATTATTTTCTTTGTCAAATATCTAATAGTTGCATTTTGCGTGACTTTTGTTTCCTGATTACAGGTGGAAAAACTCCAAATATCGGCTCAAGGACATATGCAGAGATTATGAAAGAACAGCTCCTAAAAGGAGAACAATCAGAGGTAAAAATACGATTTTATAAATTTATGGAAACTAACTTACAATAAGAAAATTATTTATGATAACATCGCATAATTTTGCATGGTTATAGCTACGAAAGAAAATCGCCGAAAAGGCAAAGAATGGAACTTTAAAAACAAATGGCGAATCTAAGACAGCACCAAAAAAGCGAGGTCTTTGGGATCAAACGGACAATATGTGGCAACAGCGACGTACGCGACGCAAGGAAGCTCGCGTCGAAAGCAGTGGCTTAGGTCGCACGAAATTTACTGAGTTGGCGCAAAGTAGGCGTCCCCGCAGACCCCCCACCTGTGTCGAGAAGGACCGATGACCTGGAGCAAATAGCACGAAGCGCTTCGCACCTTCTTCCTGTTCTAGCTCGCGAGATGAGCGGATGTGCTCAGCACCTGCTGAGCAATTATTAAGTGTAATTCTAGTATAATAAACTATTGTTTCTGTTACGCGGTGTGTGTTTCTCTCTACCCGCGAAAGCTCCGCCCTTCCTCTTCCTACATACTTGTAAATACACGGCTCCCCTTTTTATTATCTGATTATTGTTTTGAAACCATCAAGGCCTAGCTAAAAGCTATAGATAACAGAGCCTTTATAAAGAAAAAATTGCATTAAGCTGCTTCTTGATTACACTATTTAGCAGCGTTTGAGTTTTATAAGACTAACCTTACAATGATATAACTAAACTGGTTATGTTTTCGGTATATGACTTCACTGTATAATCTATATGGTGTGGTTTTACTGTTTATGCGCAGAGCGCCAGTGTACAAAATAGTTATAATTGTAAAATTTAGAAAAAGGCTAGGCTTATTACATTTTTATTAGAAAAATTCCTATTTTACTTGTAAATAAATATTACTTTTCCATTCTATGTCTTCTAATTTTTATTTGCAAATAAAGTGTATTAAACATTGAGTAATCATATGATTTATTTAATATAATTATTAACTGTAATTTTTTTTAACGAAAATTATGAATATCATGAACTTCTTAAACGCATGAAAAGAAAATTATGTGGTATTATTACTAACTATTATAATACAGTTAATAAAATTTTTTTATCATATACCTAAATATCTTTAAGGAGTTTTTAAGAGATTGGATTAATATATTTAAGTATAAATAAAAATAAAATGAAAGTATATAAGATCCCCGTATAAAAATCAATTTATTCTATCCCCTAATACAATTTTTTTTTTCTGTAAAGATTCCTTTTGCGCATGTAATTATGATGCACATGCCGCGTCTGTTTTGACTTTAAAAGCTTGGTAACCAGGGTTGCAACAGTAAAGCAAACATGGCAGACTCCCTCAAGAAGTACGGCCTTTTACTCGATGATATGTCAAAAATTCGCGTACTTGAGCCTGAAGTGGCCTCACAAACTGACAAATTGAGAGAGGAATGTCAGAATTTTGTGTCTAGTGAGTGAAATTTTTTTTCTTTCTTTCAAAATAAGGAGATGTAGAATGGTCTAGTGCGCCATTAATTACAGAATCTGAAACATTTGAAGATATTTTTTCAATAAAATTTTTTATTAATCTTATTTATTTTTAGAATTAAGTAAAAAAACTGTGTAGTGTCTGTGATATATGTAAATACTCCATATACTGACGTCATTTTTGACATCTCCTTAAAATTTTTTTTACACCCCCGCAATTTTCGAAATACTATATCAGTTTATTTAAAGAAAATATTATCATATATGAAACTATAGTTTTTGACTATCTGATTTCTCTGATTTTATTCGTTACTTTTTTAAGCTAAATAATGTGAATAATTAAATATTAATTATTTTCATATTTAACTAATACATATCTATTACTAATTATACTATATATTATACAGTAAAGTACAAACCAGTTTCTTATAGTACTTTTCACGAGTCTTTTTGTGAAAGTTATATAAATACAAATTAGCTTAACTAACTTGAATATTTTTAGGAATCGGCGATTTTCATAAAGCTGCTGAAGAATTCATTAAAATAATGAGTCATTTAGCAGATCAAGTTGAAAGGGAAAGGATGCGCGCTATTGGTATTCGGAATTTATTGCATTCTGTTACGAGAGAACACGATGCAGAAAAACAACAATTAGAAGTAAGCATTGATCACAAATTTTTCTATATTGTTTTAAGAACCTCAAGCCTTTACCCACTAATATAGATTTTAGTTCACAAATTATATAAAATTCTACTTTATTATAATTGTAGTTTAATAATATTATTCGAGAAAAGTCGGTGAGTGGGTAAAGGGTTATTTTAGTGGATTATGTCTACAAAATTATTTCAATTTTTTTCATAAAAATTGAATTATTTGGTTTATAATACATTTTACATTTTTTTTCAGGCGTTGGTGTTAGAAAAATCTATGGAATTGGAAAGATTGCGTGTTCAGTATGAATCATTGAAAAAAGTAGAAATGGAACAATTGGAAACTATTGAACATTTAACATCCAATTAAGATACATTTAAAAATTAAATATTGGAAATTATTACAATTTAATAATAATAAAAAATATGTATGTATGTACAGCAAACATTTTTATACAAATCTCTTTTTTGTCCAATGTAAAAGAATGTTTTCTTTCTTTTTAAATGAGTAGGTGCGCAAAGCTCGACTTGCCGTGTTAGTTTTCTTCGCGCAAAGCATGAATTTCGGGTACTCTCAGCTGGAATGTGTGAAACGATCGAAATCCATGGTTTACAATAAGAAAACTATGATGAAAAGTCGAGCTTTGTTCACTCAATGAAAAATAAGATTAAACACGTGTGCGCAAAGCAGGTGTTGTTGGCACTGGTGCAATTTGTGGTCTGAGCGAAGCGAGAATGATAACTAAAACGCGTGCCAGAAACACCTGCTTTGCACACTTGTATCGAAATAATATATTTAACAATACATCCGTGCGAGGTTCACTTTCGTCGTACACATGTGCCAAACCATACTTTTTATAAGTGAGTCCGTAAAACTCGACTCTAGATGCCTTTTTAGTGTGGGTTAAGCAACCAATTTATTTTTTCACGAGTGCGTAAAGTAAAACGCTTTACACGTTAGTGTGTAAACTAAGCACTTTACGCACTAGTGAAAAAAATGGGTACTTTACGCACGCTAAACAGGCATCTAAAGTCGAGTTTTACGTATTCAGTTATAAAAAAGTACATTACGCTACAAGTGTGATTAGGAGGTGTTCATTTTTGCACACGTGTAGTGCATTTTATTTTTCTTAACAGCTTGCGGGACATTCTACTTTGCGTACGCCGTTAGGAAAATAACTATTATCGATCATATATCCTAATGCAAAAAGATTATTAATTAAAAAATAAGAGTCATTTTATTCATACTATATATACTTAAAAATTGTAATTGTGAGGTGAATATAAGCCTCTCGAATAAGAATGAATCTGCAATTGAACTACAAGTTTATTTGTTCTTATCATCGTATATACCGGTGATGTCTGAACTATACTACATGACTTATATGTATGGTGTACAGCTTCCCTGATGAAATAGTTCATTCGATTTCATTAAATTTCATTATAATTCACTTAATATTCATTAAAATTTATTAAAGTCAATTGCATTCCAAATATTATTTAATGAAACTGAACAAACTATTTTCTGCAGGGATTGCCATATTTTTGATGACAGAACGAAAATACTAAAGTAAAAATAGTTATTGAATAACTAATAAATATTTAAATAATAGTATTTTTATAATAGACCTTCAATATAATTTTGCAGCATTCTCGAAACAATAATTATAATAAATATAATTTTATGCGGTTTTATTTTTATGTCTCATTAATTTTCTCTATTTATAAGTAACTCATATTTAAACATTTAAAATGTTTGAACACATTTGAATAAAATATATCACTAATTTCGATTTTGAAGATACGCAAACGCAACTGAATATACTTACACACGTGTGCAAATAATTGAAATGAATTTTTCAAAATTATACAACATTTTTAAGTATATGTAAGTTAATTGTTTATAGGCATGTACGTAGGTATGAATAATATTTTTAAAGTAAAAGTAGCTGTTCATTTAATCTCTTATATTTTTTTTAAATCCTTTTATAAAAAATCTTATGTTTTTTTATGTAGTGAAAAAACATCATGAAAATTATCAAAATTTAATTGTCGCTTTTTTGTATATATAATTGTTAGTATTTTATATTATAAAACTTAAAGTATAAATTTTACTGTATTATTTAAAATTTTAAAAACTTTATTTCATTGGTTGAAAATTTAACGTATGGACTATTTTCGCGAAATTTATCCTTTCGGGATTGGTTATTTGACAGGTTATACGATGAAGGTCCAATGTGAAGTGCAAATGGATCAGAATTTTTTTATTTTTATTTGCTATATATAGGTATAGCTATATCAACGAATATAGACTATATATTCATTGACTATATGCGGTTATCCTTTGTATCTTTACTTGCTGCATTTGAAATTGTCAAGCTGCTGAGTCAGTGTAAGTCAGTGGAATTGTATGGTAGTAATAATGAAAATATTGTTGTTTATTTAAAGCTCAAGTATTCATAAATTTAATTCTATTATTAAGCGCTGTAATATAGTGCAAATAGTCTCTGTTATTTTTTTTCAATTTGTTACCGGTTCCGTTTTTTAGGTTAAGTTAGGTATATAAACTAAGCATAAAAAACATAAAATTGGCATTCATCCGTATTTATCTTAAAATAAAATTTTTAGTTATACTTATAAGATGGAAGGGTTATCAAACCATTTAAAAAAGATTGTAATACCTTCACCCACTACTAAGATCTACAAAGATGAGTGTGTTTTATCCTTTGATACTCCAGTGAGCATCTTTCATAAATTTGCTTTAAATATTATTTTTCAAATTATTTATATTGATAATATAAATATTTTATATTTTTCTTATTAGGAAACTCCAACTGGATTGTACGTGAGTTTAACAACTTTTTTAGGATTTGGACATGATTATGTGCTGAAGTACTTTGAGCGAACAGGAAATGCAGTGTTTCTAAAAATTAAAAGGATAAAGCATGAAGTTTGTATTAATAGGAAGCATTAAATTATAATCATTACAAAAAGTTATAAAATATAAATATCATTTTTTGCAGAAACCTGCAGACCAAACTGAAGATGGCCCAGATAAAAAAATTACACGCCTTGCTATTGGAGCCCCAGGTGGTTTTAATCCAGACTTACAAAAGTATACTTATGAAGAGCAATATGAAATAGTAGTATTACCAAGTTTCGCAACTATTTCGTATCCTAAAGATGATTTACCAAAAAAAGTATGTGCTTTCATAAGATTTTATTCTTGACATTACTATAATAACTTTATAAAACCATTACTATATTATTGTTCATGATAGGTAAAAGATTCAGTAGAGGCTATTTTAAAAGCAGAATCTGCATTAAAAATTGCAGAACAGGAAGCATTAAGCGGTACTTGGGATGGTGAAGCAAGAGTTATAACAAAGTAAGTTTCTAATGTTTACTTTTGTAAAGAAGATCATATCAGATTTGTTTAACAAACAATTATTGTGAGACAGGTATTAACAAATAACTACTATAATTTTATTAATATAATAAAATTCCTCAGTAAATTTTAAAATTAATTCTTTGACTAAGCCAAAAAATTTTAACAGATCTATTTAATTTTTTAACAAATAAAGTTATGTATAAAATGAAAGAATACTCAAAAATCAATAATGTTAAAAATTATCTGACTATTATTTAGTGATGCTTTTCTCAAAAATTCTTTTACTAAGTATTTAAAATCCTATAATCAAAATTTATCTTTATCTATGTAAAAATAATAAATAAAATTTAATCAAGTTATACTGAAGATATAAGTACAATGTAATTAAATGAAATGCATCTCCTTATTAAATCAATTTTCACTAATAAACTGTTCTAAGAATTAAAAATAGTTTTATCAATTGTATATTAATGAATGCTAAATTATTTTATATCAATATTTGCTTTCTTTTTATTTATAGTATAATAATAATTTATTATATTATTTCCTAAAGACACCTGGATCTCCCACAATTAAATATTAGCAAAAAGATATCACCAAGTGGCTGGAAGTGTCAAAAATGTGACCTTACAACAAATTTATGGCTAAATTTAACAGATGGAGCAATTTGTTGTGGAAGAAAGTTTTATGATGGAACAGGTGGCAACGATCATGCTGTAGAGCATTTTCGTGAAACTGGATATCCATTGGCAGTCAAGTTGGGAACGATTGGGAGAGATGGAAAAGCAGATGTTTTTTCATATGACGAAGATGATATGGTTGAAGACCCTTATTTGGCACCCCATTTAGCACATTGGGGTATTAATATTTCTCAGATGGAGAAAACCGATAAATCAATGGTGGAACTAGAATTAGAACTTAATCAAAAGTTTGGAGAATGGATTGCGATGCAAGAAGGAACAAATAAACTTGCACCTGTATATGGTCCTGGTTATACAGGACTTGTGAATTTAGGAAATTCTTGTTATATGAACAGTGTTATGCAAACAGTTTTTACGATTCCAGATTTTATTGACAAGTTTGTATGATTAAATAATATATCAGGATTAACAGAAATTTAAATAAAGTCGATTCTAATATTTATCACTCCTGTTTGTTTAATAAAATTTATTATCATAATTTTAATTTTAGGTATGTCAAAAATGCTGATGAATTTTTCAATCAGTATCTAAGTGATCCCCCCAGTGATTTTAATACGCAAATGTAAGTTATCAAGTACAAATCTGTTTATTCTGAAAGTTAGTTACTTAAAAATTTCATTGACTTTTTTTTTAAATTTTAGGTCAAAATTAGGTGTTGGATTGCTCTCTGGAAAATATTCTCAATCTCCAAAACCTAAATCAGATGATGAAAACCGGCAGGGGATATCACCAAGGATGTTCAAAAATTTAATAGGACGTGGGCACCCTGGTTTTATGTCAAATCGGCAACAGGATGCACAGGAATTTATCTTGCATTTAATCAATATTATAGATGTAATTGAAATATTAATTGCTTCTAAGAATAATTTTTTTTTTTTTAATTTGAATAGTTTTAGACATAATTAAGTAACATCTTTAATTAATTTTTCAGAGAAACAGTCGTCATAAAACCAATCCAGCAGATTGTTTTAAATTTAAAGTTGAAGAACGATATCAGTGTAGTTCTGGTAAGGTAAAATACACTTATAGGCCAGAGTATCTATTACCATTACCTATACCAATGAACATGGCAGTAAATAAGGTATGTAAATAAAATAAATAATAGTTATTCTAAACATTAACTGAATTTCATGAAACATTATATTTGATTAGGAAGAGGTCGCTGCTTATGAAGCTCAAAAAAATAAAACTGGCGAAGACAAAGCTAAGTTTGATCCGAGTCTTGTTGTAAGACCACGTATTAAACTAGAATCCTGTTTAGAAAGTTTTGCGAAAACAGAAACAGTTGAACAATTTTATAGCTCAGCTTTAAATGACAAAACGACTGCCACTAAGTAATTTATTTTATTAAACTAATTTTCTAAAGAATATATCTTTTTCTGCCATCTATATTTTACTTTCTAAAATTTTTCAGAACTACGAGGTTAGCAACATTTCCTGATTATTTATTAATACACCTAAAAAAGTTTACTGTGATGGAAGACTGGACACCTGTCAAATTAGATGTAGCTGTTGAAATGCCCGATGTCTTGGATTTGAATTTCTTAAAAGGCAACGGATTGCAACCAAAAGAAGAATTACTTCCAGAATCAAGTGCTTCACCTCCTGTTTATAATCAAGTACTTCTTAATTCACTAGAAGAAATGGGTTTTCCTACTGAAGCTTGCAAAAAAGCGTTATTTTTCACTGAAAACCGTGACTTAGAAAGGGCTACTCAATGGTTGATGGAACACATTTCAGATGAAAATTTTTCAAGCCCATTTGTTCCTCCAGGAATAGATATAGTAATAAGTAAGAAGAACTCTTAAATACTATCTTATCCTAAATATTATTATTTACTATTCAATTAAGAATGTGTCAAAGCAATTCTAACAGTTTTATAAGATAAAAATAGGTTTTGAATATTACAATAAATCTTTTCAGCTTTGTGTCCTTTTGAACCAAATCCAGAAGCATTGGAAATGGTGATGAGTATGGGTTTTACCAAAGAACAAGCAACTAGGGCCCTAAAAGAAACAGATAATGATTTAGAACGGGCAGCAGATTGGGTATTTAGTCACATATCTGAACTTGATAGCTTAGCTATGGAAACTGATACACCACCGGATCCTTCATTCAGAAATGGAAATGGCCGTAAGTTTGACAAACTTTTTTCTCATAAATTAAAATTAAGTATTTTAACTTTTATATATTTTGAAAAATAGGATACAAACTAGCGGGATTTATTTCACACATGGGTACATCAACAATGGTTGGCCATTACATTTGTCACTTGTTGAAAGATGGAAAATGGATAATTTTTAATGATGAAAAAGTAAGTAATTATAAAACATTTATTTATTAAATTATTAATTTTATTTTCTTTTTTAGGTTTTTTCATCAGAAAAGCCAGCAAAAGAATTAGGATATATATATTTGTATCAGCGTTTGAATGAATAGTCACAACTTTATATAACACTTGTTTTGTATAAATAATTCTATTGCTTTTTCTATAAATTAAATAAAACTAGAAAAATACGATGAAAATGTCAAATTATTTAAAAATTACACATTTTTTATAATTTATGTAAATATTTTTTCAAAATTTAATAAAAAAATATTTAATTTTATGTAGAATAAATTTTATTTCATGAATGTTTTTTAATGGCACAAATTTACAGTGTAATAATGCAGAAATGCAATGTATCATTTGCACCATTTCATCATAATTTACATTATAATTTGAATCGAGTGTTAATGACATATTTGTATAAAATAAAATTATAATAATTTATTACTTAAGTACTTTATGAGAAAGTATAAACAACTTTCAAAAATATAATTACAATAATACATTATGCATTTACCCAGCAACATTAATGTGACCAGCCATTATAATTCTTGCTAAGTTGGATTTTAATTTGTAAGATAAGTTCTTTTTAAAAATTTTCTCATGACAATAGCTGCACTGCACTGACATAATAGCTATTATTACACTATAGTATAAGCGTAATATATCTTAATTTTAAAGAAACTTTCAATAATATGCTTAAGTCACAGCAATCTAAAGTATTTTATAAATTTCATTCAACGAATTAAGATAACAATTTATTTGTCTCGTAAAAAATTTATGACAATTTGTTTTTTTTTTTTTACAAAAATAACCAATAAAATAATTTTTTTAAACATTGAAGTTACTATCAAATACATAGTTTTTGAGTACTTTACAATATTTTCTCACGTTCAGAAAATGTACAAGACAATACTAATTAATTCCTAAATATTATAGAAATATTTCTTTCAATATATAACTTTTAAAAGTTCTTTATAAAAAAATATTCAATTTTATATTACAAAAAATAGGATATTTTTGAATATCTTGTACTACAGTTTATTACAATTAAAAGCTAAAATAAAAATTAACTCGCGTTTTTGATTTTTAATCGGTTGTTGGCACTATTATCGATGATTCCTATTGTTGGTGGTATAGCATAGAGAATATTTTCTCCTTCTTTCTTAAAAGTTGGTTCTGTAACTTCAGGCACCACTTCTATTTTTAAAACTTTTCTTTTATTTCCAAGCATACATTTGAATTTCACATCAACTGTGACTTGCAAATCTGATTTTCTTAATCTGAAAACAAATTAGATAGAAAATATGTTTCCAATATCAAAATGCCGAAATTAAAATATTTACACTTTATAAACTTACTGATAATATGCATTGCTTAATATTCCTACAAGTTCTCCAACTTTGTCTTCTGACGTCACAATGGAAGCAATAAAGTCGTTGCCCTGATTGGAATGAATTATAATTAACTGATCTTTTCCGGGCGAAACACTAAGTCCAGTAATTTCTGCTATATTCATAACTTTTTTCATATTCTTAAATTTCGTACTGTCTAGTTTGTACAGAGCCTGCTCTGTTACAACCATAACACGATCTGCTGGCTTATTAAATCTGTAATTATGCAATTGATAGATTGAAATATTAAAAAACAAAAATAGAATAAATTCTAATTATGACAAATAATTACTTGTTTGTTTTCTTGATGAAGGCACTGAATAATATGGTCTTAAAGTGATCGGCATTTTTAAGATTGTTCATTGACGTATTGAACATGTCATTATTAGAATTTTCACTAAACAGTGATAGGTAATTGCCCTCCCATCTCCTGTCTTGTCCATAGTAATAACGTTTTGATCGTAATACTGATGCCGCCGACATCTGTAATTTTTTTATTATTAATAAATTTCTGAATTGTAGATGCCTGTACAGATAAAATTTGAGTACCAATTTTTTATTTATATACGTATGAAATTCCAACAAAGATAAAAGAAATTTATTATACTTAAACATATATATTATTACCAATTTGAACCGTGTATTAGTATTTTTTTTCTATATTTATAACGACGTGGAATACGCCAAAAATAAAAAGTGCATTGAAAGCTATTTTCTAGAAATGAGTGCGTTATTAGTCGTTAAGAAAACTGTGTTATTCATTAAAACTTTTAATAACATTTTAAATGATGAATCATTTAAATTATACCTTTAAACGTAATTGTGGCCAATCCTCCCTAGGTATCTTTGCTAAAATCATCCAACTGTACCATCTCGCATACATCATCTTTAAAAGAGGTACTACTGATTTAACAGCATAATTCTCTTTGGGCCAGGTCAAACGTTTACCGTAGTCGCGTAAATTCTTTGCATCCTTGAAAGTGTTTTTCAGTTCGTTTATATAGGTGCGTTTTTTGTATCGGCGGTAGTATTGTACGATAATAAAGGCGGCCTTCAGTCTCTTAAAGTATCTACGAGCCATAAATCCTCGAACCATTTTCTGAATCAGTATCGCTATACTCGGGATCAGGTCGCTTCGTGCCTGCAAAACGAAACATTTTTTTTTGTTAAATATAAAATTCAATTTTTACTTTTGTTGAGAGTATATCCATTGATTTTCAGAACTTTATGCTTTTTACGTGCGCAAACACATAATCCACAATATATAAATCAGTACGTCAAAGTATCAGCGACTTTTTGGGGTTGTACATAATTAAGTAATTCATGCATTTCATTCATAAATTCTACTTCTCATCTTTTAAGTCTTACCTCAAAATATCATGATAGTTTCCTTTAATTTGAAGGATAAAGTACTTTTGTTTTATTTTTAATACATCAATTCAGTATGATTTTTTATTACTTTCGAATTTTATTTCAATGACCCTGGAAAAAATTAGTTACACTAACAAAATGGTAACGAGTATATTTTACGATGAAAATTAAATTGCTTTTTAAACGCATCAAATACATTTGACTGAACATATGTATAATTCACAAAAATGCTTTCACATATTCAATATTAATAAAATATATATTTAAATTGAATAAATATGCAGATGTAAAGTTAAAAAACTTGGATCATACCGAAAAATAATTATAACTTTATTTAAAAATAATATAATAACGTTTTCTTAGGAACGAGTTAGAAACAACTATGTAATAACGAGATGCAGAGTATTTTAAACAAGTACATTTTTTTAGGTTTTTTAATCGCTGATACGTTTGACGTAATCACATTTGTCAAATATGTATACATATTATACATAAGAATTTAATTTTCTGTAAACAAAATTTAATTTTACTCCAAAATGAATTTGAATTTGTTGATGTTACCTGGAGTTCATTAATAAGTTTGTCAATATCGAAATTTTATCATAGCATAAATGAAAATAGTTAAATCATTTATTAAAATTGATACCTTTTCGAGAGCAAATAGCGTACGAGGAGAACGAATAAAAATCTTTGTATGTCCATACTGTACATCATTAGAAAATCCTTTATCATTCATCATCATTTCTACACCATCTTTATCACTTCCTCCCCTAAAGTTAGGCCACGTAAAATGAGAGATCATTTTATATCTGAAAACAAATTGGGAGTAAATTGAAAAGTATACTCAAAAAATAAATAAAATAGCTTTGTAATAAATTTACCTCTTTAAGAATTTATCGTAACGCTGCCTGTGCGCAAAACCAGCTCGCCTGACTAATATATTTTCCACAAGTCCCAAATATCGTACTTGATGAGTTACTCTTTCATTATCGAAAACTGCCGGAGATTTAACTTCATTCGGCTTAATGCACCTTACGTAAAATGGTTCCTTACTAGTTAAATTTTTAATCAATGCAATCATCGAATTCTTGAACAGTGTTCCAGCAGTTAACGGACGTTTCGTTGTCTACAATAAAATATGCTTTTTTATTGGATTTGAAGAAAAAATATAAATTGTAGATTGTAAACACAAGTTTAAAGAAATTACCTTTGCAATATCTTGAGCACCTTCAGGCCACATATCTTTAATCGTAGAATTATTACTTTTGAACAATAAACGTTTAAAATCCTGAAATAGTGTATCCTTATTTTTGTCTAAGAATCCATGAATATTGTATACTACGTCACCAGCATAATGCTTTATTCTAAACTGTGTTTTATGTTGTAACTCTTTGTCAGTAGGTTTTAACTGACGAGATGTGTAATGTTTATGCTCTACTAATTTCTTATCCATAGCTTCAAGAAGCATCTAAAATATTTTTAATAGAAATAAAAATTAGTGTTGAAGTTTTGAACTATTGTGAATAACAGCTTCATACTCTATTTTAATACTTACTTCATCTGTCACCTTACCAACATTGAGGCAAGCTTCGTCCATAATAGATAAAATTCCTTTATGATTTTGTTCCACAAGGTCACAAATTATTTGATTATTAAAATATTCTATATTCTGCCAAGCAATACCCTCTTTTTTATATTCCTCCTGTTCTTGTTTTAATACCAATTCTAAAATATAAATAACATTATAGTTATAAGATTTCTATGAAAAAGTATTTGTAATAAAAGCATTAAAATTATATATACCAATGAAAAGCTGTTGCAATTTCTCATTACAATAATTAATACAAAATTGCTCAAAGCTATTAGTATCAAATATTTCAAATCCATAAATATCCAATACACCAATCAATGTTCTATAACGTTTATACGTATTATTAGAGTTAACGTTAATTGTACCATTTATTCGAGATACAATCCAAGTGAACAGTCTGTCATACACAGCCTGAAATAATTAATGCATATTTAGAGTTATAAAACAATTAATAATTTCACCGAAAAAGAAACGAATAAGTACTTTACAAATGCATGGACTTACCTTTGCTAAGGCATCTCTGCCATATTCTGCTTCTATCAAAGTATGCGCTTTCTGCAAGATTTCACCTCCAGCAGCAATTATTCTTTGAGTTAGTGCAGCATTAAGCTCATTCGGACTTACTGATAATAAATGAGCAGCATCGTTTAACGCCTTGTCACTATTAATATTAATATTATCTTCTTGAATATTAAATGTGATGTTACCCTGATTAATACATTATGTTGTTAAAAAATCTAGTTTTACTCATTTATGCAGATCACATTAAAAATTTAATAAAATCACAAGTATTAATATTATTTTAATGTGATTAATTGTTTACTAGATTATAAATTTCGTTTACCAAGTGCAGCACTCCGGCAATAACATTCCAAATGGTTTGAGTCTCAGTTTGCGTAAGTCCGAGCGTAGACATGGCATTTATAACAGCTTTATAATCAGTTTTATCGATTGAACTCGTTTGATTATTGCTCGTGCTATTCTTAATGTAGTTATAACTAGATGGGTCCCTTACTAATCGCATTGACTTTAGGTCAGTTTCATTACAACCGTGGATCAACTGGAAAAGAAATTCGAGTCATTGACAGATCATAAATTATTTGATATAATGGCGAAAAATAATTTTATACACATAAAAAGTTGTACCTGATAAAAACAATGGAAATTTCTTTCGCCTTGTTGTTGATAAACAACCCTGGATTTTTCCAACAGATAATTTGTGACATCTCCACCGACGGGATCACCTTTGAAATCGAAGTTAATGTCCATGTATTTGCCGAATCTCGAAGAATTGTCATTTCTGGTAGTCTTAGCATTTCCAAAAGCTTCCAAAATCGAATTCGACTGTATAAGTATGTTCTTTACCCTATAAACATAAAAGAATAGTATGCAATTTACTAATTATAACATTTCAGTACATTCATAATGATATATTTAAAACAAGACATTTTTTTATTAATTTTAATTTAAAAAAGGCATTGATCCTCTTACTTCTAGGGAGATATTTTTAAAATAATCGAGTTTATTGAACCATAGACGGCATATAAGTAGACACTGACACATTCAGCAAGGAATTGAATTTCAGTTTTTTTTTCTCAACATTTCCTTTAGGGAGGTTCTATAGCTACGACACAAGTCAAAACGCGAAAAAGAGAGAGACAGAGCGGGACGTGCGGTCACTACTCTAATTCCATGCAGTTTAAAATTGCCATTACTCAAAAGATTGACAATGAAAATGTGCAAAAAAATTTATCAGCATTCTTGAATCTATGTACAAACATATAGTATTATTTAAATAACTTCAAAGTATCTTTAGCAGGGATTAAAAAATGTAAAAGAAATTGAGCATATTTATATGTCTTTCTTTTGGACAAATGTCTGTTATGAATTTTCGAAAATTGAAACATTTCATGTTTAGTATTATTCATTCACTAAAGTAGTTTGAAATGATAATTTTCAACAGAAAATATTTTGGAGGTTTTTTAGTAAATGACACATCGACCTGGGTGACATTCTTTCTTATTTCTCAATTTATTGTTAACGTTCTAAGTACCCTTAAAGTGTGTTTCAAATCAATACAGAATCCTTAGATATTATCATATCATATAAATAAATTTAGACCCAATCTTAGCGTCAATTATTTGGTAATACGTAATTGAATATGACGAAAATGCATTGTTCCATAAGAGCCCATGTTAAAAAGTGAAAAATTGAAACATTTATTTCTCCGCTCCAAGGTACCCTGGCCTTCTGACATTTGGTGTGGATGCTTTTTATGTAAAACTTAATCTGTGAACGAAATTTCATCATTTCTTTAGCATTATTTCTATTCACTATAGAACCTATCCTTAAATACAGAGGTAAAATTTCTTAATCGAATGCTGTTTTATATTTTAAATAACGGCATGAGCTTCGTATGTTTCATGTAAACATTCATAAAATCATATACATTCCTAAAATAAAAAAAAACGAACATTTCAAAGACTCTCTCCATGAGTTTATACCAAATAGCAAAAAAAGGTCATACAACCGTCGAGAAAAAAAAATGTATCCTACTCATCGGTCTCTTACATATGTACAGTCCAGATTAAACTTCGTTATCGCGCCTTGAATAATCAAATAATGTAATGGTGACAATGTGGCCGAGGTGCGTGCGGAGGCGCACATGTATCCGCACAAACACGTCCTTGGTGTACGCGTCCACCGCGCAATATTTCAGCCGAGCTCCTCAATAATAATCACAATAATAATAACAATAATAATAATAATATATACCTTTCGATCTCTTGTTGGCCGTCGATATTCGTGACGGCCGCGATGTACTTCATGATGATTTTGCTGGCCTCCGTCTTGCCTGAGCCGGACTCACCGCTGATGACGATGCAGGTGTCCCGGCCCTGTTGTTTCATCTCCTTGTGCACCGCATCCGCGATCGCGAATATGTGCGGCGGGTTCTCGAACAGTTCTCTGTCTAAATCGTTGAAATGCGCCATTAGCTTATGTAAACATGTATCGATATAACAGCTTTTGAATTTTTTTTTTCGTTAAATTTAGTACCGAAATAAAGCAATTTTTAAAAAGTATGGAACAGTCAATGATAATTTAGAGCTTTTTTTTACTTAAATTCTAAATAATTATGTCACGTTGTTACATTTAGGTACATTTTCTAGGATGTCGTGCCTATTTCGATATCATACAAGGATAAGAAATCTCTGCTCCACAGTTTTGGAGCGTTATCGCGAAAACCGTTAAAGATACGTCAAAGCCGACAAACTGCTACAATCAGTACGTGTACCCAGAAAAATTTATGAAACCACCAAACGAATATATACTTTCACTGTAATTCAAAGTTCTGAAATTTCTCGATTAAGAATTTTGTGTCTTTGATACTTAAAACTACGTGTCCTCGTAACGGAATAATTTAAATAGACTGTAAAAGACCATGTGGAATTTAACAGCTCTATTTTTCCGATTGCGCTTACGTATGTCATGAAGTGTTCATTGTCGAGAAATGCGACTTTGTCCAATGATTTGAACTGTAATTGTTCTTTTTTAGAATTACAATAATTCGGTTTCACTGCACAGAATAACATAGTTTCCGTATTCCTTAATCGCTTGAATTATTTGAGAAACTAAACTCCAGGTACAACAATAATTATATTTCGTGATTTGGAGCAGTTAAATCGGTCGGTTCTATAGCAGCGAGCGATTTCCTCTCATTACTCGATTTTAGTGCCGCGGTGCAAGTACTCATTGTGCAACGTAACTTTCATTTTTACCTTGTTGCTGAATTCACTATTTCTTGAAGAAATAAAAAAAAAATTCAAATATATAAAATTTAATAACGTTACAACGGAGAATAATTAAAATGCAAAATTGTTTCTTTAGCGAAATATAAGTGTTCTTTTCTAAGTAGGATAACAGCTTTTAAGTTCTTAAATATTTTTCTTTGTAATATAATAGTAATTGTAACAATTGTAGTACGATGGTAAATGCAAAAAATAGTAAGAGAAATATTTAATGATTACCTTTGTAATTCTCTACATATTCTAAACTATAAATGTTTGTACTTCTATATGGGTTGACGCTGACGCAAACTTCGCCAATATACGTGTAAATTTTTCCACCATTGAATCTGCAACAGAAAAATTAGCCATATAACTACTTAGTGTAGTGCATAGTTTTTTGAAACTACGAGAAAAATTTCTACCATTACGTGATTTGTGCAGGTTAAAAAATTATTCCTATCTCTATAGATATATATACGCAGGTATAGGTACTTGAAATAGTTAGCAAATATAAAAATCGGACAGAAAAATCCATTATCATCGATTTGTAAAATATTTTACGACTATAGCTTCACGGAAAACGTATCTTCCAAGATAATACATCTTATCATTCGTACACGCGATATTTGTGATAAAAATCCTGTTCAGACGGTAAACTAGTACAGGTTAAAATATTTGCAATTTTTTTTTCCTGCTTCAATAAAATATTAAAATTATCCTGAATATATTTATTTGGAAAACAATATATTTAATATTAATTTAATATGTAAAATCAGAACAAATGAAATTTACAATAAAATTTATAATCCTGACACCATAATGAAATATACAAATAATAATTATGCAACTGATACATATTATATAAACGTTCTATTCGATATCAGATTTAAACAGGGCGAAAAAACATTCAGTTATTTATATGAATTCATTTACTAATAACCAGTTCCTTCATTTTGTGGAAGTGATTGTAGACAGTAGGTAAAGTGAAAGTATTTCGTTACTTTTAAAACTTGTATATGACATTCTATGTTTGAAAGAAAATTCACGAAAAATTTCTGACACGAACGAAATTTCCTCCAAAATACTTTTACAACTCGGAAATAAAAAAATGCGTTCAGCCAATATTTATTTGTGGCTCTGACGTAGTGCAATGTTTTTTAATCTGCGCCATAAATCGATAGTTGTTGATAAATTTCATTTTTTACGACGCTCTCGAAGGCTTACATCGTCGGAAAGTAATTAAATTCTCTTTTTTAAAGTACCCCTTTTACACGTTAAGTCGCCAAATCTCAAACTGCAATCCCCCCTTGTCATTCGTACAAATTAAAACACAAAATACCCATAAAAGCTTTTAGCCTCTAACTTAAAGAGCAAACACCAGAGTACATCCTCCCATTGAAAAAGAAAGAAGTCGTACGTTTCCCAAACAAGAGGCGGTCATAAAGTTCGCACACACACACAAAGTTCCGATTCTCCCGCGCGAAACGGGCGTTCGCGTTATTATCCGCGTCAGCCACCAAGTCGAAAACCGGGAAAGCAATGACCGCACGAAGGCTGGTGCAGAACTCGGAAGGATGCATAATCGCCTGAAATCTCATAGTCGGCGCAATAATAAGCCGCGACGCGTCCCGTTCGTGCATATATATATATATAAATCAGCCACGTTACGGTGAGCTATGAGAATGCTCGCGGTAATAACGGCGTGCGTGCATCAGCACTTCTACATACACATCTTCTCGTTCGCATTGCACAGAGTGCGAACAGTACCTAATAAAAGGCAAAGGGGAGAAAGCGCCGTAGCAGCAGCAGCAGCGGCTCGCGGAAAAGAGTCAACGAGCCGATTCCCTCGGCGGGGCTCGCTTTACGGGAAAATCGTCGCCGACTTACCGTGCGTATAGGTGCACTAGCGATTTATCAGCTGCTTCGGCTATCGTACACACTGCACACGCTTGTAAGGAAGACTTTGGCGATATATTGCGCAGGAATTTAGAGTTATGCGTGGGAGGGAAAAATAGAGTGAGAGAGAGAGATAGAGTCAAAGCGGAGCAGGAACGAGGCGGCGATCGTCGTTAATGACACACGATCGCGTGCAGCGCATTATTATGCCGGCTATGTGCTTGTGTGTGTGTGCGTGTGTGTACAGCACTGAATGCCAAATTCGAACGCGCGACTGTGGGCAAGAGAGAGAGAGAGAGAGTTCCAAGGGAGCGCGAGAACTGTACAGTCCGTTTCTTCGCTCTTTTTTTCTTTTTTTATATATTCTTGTATTCTACGCGCTAACGGCGGCCTTGGTTCCTTTTCGCTCAGCGAACCGTTTAGTTGAACTTACGCCGGACAGACGTTTTCTTTATTACATCTCTCTCTTTCTCTCTGTGTACACTCATTTTTTCTTCTTAAGTCCTCCTTTTTTTCTTCTCGATGCGCAAAGAGGATAGTTTTGCGATTTAACGAGGTATTGCGAACCTCTTTTAGAGGCAGCGAAACACGCCACTTTTACGGGGAGATTTTCTTCATTTTTTATGGTGTACTTTTGTTGAACGTTTCACAATGCTCTCGACCAGTACATCAGGAGATGCCTTTTAAGGCGGATATTACAAATGTTATTGTTGCTCACTTGAAAAAGTGAGCTTCAGTTTAGATTCGAGTGTTATTAAGCGAGTGTATTATTTTTATTTAATTGGGTATAGTTGTTTAACATTTGTTTTTTTGAGTTACAGTTTTAATGTCAACGCGCACTTGAAGCCGAATTTTTATGTTTATTTTGAGTAACGTAATGAATATAAGCTTACGCGATAACGGACCGTTTAATGTACGGCGGCGTATAAGAAAGTGTTTATTTTTTAATTGGATTTGATTGTATTGGATTAGTATTTCATTAATTTCATTGTTAATTACACCTTCGGGCAACTTGAAAATAAACACAATAATAAAAGCATACATAATACGCAAGTCGGGTGTAATATAACGTTTAAAAAAAGTTTAATTCTATACTATAATCGCGTTCATTTATAGCAACCAATACATACATATATATATAAATTATTTTAAAATGTATGTTGAGCAATTCATTTTAAATATATATATCGTTATCAATTAACAACGCCTATCATTGTCAATTTATCTAACGATTATTTGTCTCTTCAAGATTTTACAAACAAATTTTTATTCTTGTAATAATTATTTTAAACTTCTTAAATCATCACATTTGAAACTTTCCTGTGGCTCGGTTGACGTCAACAAATTCCTTATTATTTTAACACATTTATTTTTGAGCATTAAAAAATGATTATAATCTGTTGGTCAAACGTGATAACGCGGTATCTCATCTGTATTTCAATTTAATCAGGGCAATTTATGACTAACTATATTTGAATTTTGTCGGTGAATTATCTAAGATCTGCACAATATAATATAAGTATATATTTTTAGTTTATTTTAGACAGTTAATCATTATAACTGCATTACATCCAAATCTTGCGTTACTCAGTTCATTATATATTTTAACTATACGTGTATTATAATGAATTAATATACATAATTGATCCGTACTTATGATATTATTATACCCTTCCCCTGAAATCATGTGTGAAATGTCAATATGTATTACTTTTAGTTTCGCTTCACCATTATTAAAAGTGAAGCAGGATGATGTTTCAAATTATTGTTAAACGTTCCTTTCAAATCTATCATAATATCGAACACTCAGATAAGCTCATCAGTTTCTTGATATCTCAAGATTTTAATCTGAATTAATCAAACGTCATTGGCAAGATTGATATCCTCTAATCTATTCTACTAAAGGGGCTTTTAAAAGATATATTGACAGTGAATTTGATTTCTCGCTATCAGTGCTTAAACATTAACTTAATCCCAAACATGTCTGGATTCGGTTAACGATAGAATATGACTCTTCTCATTAAAGGATCAAATGTTATCTTACAACTGACCTACTCTCAACTATAAATCAGAACTTTCCATTATTAGATTCTAAACTCCTTGATATAAACAAAGCGTTAATTTAACAAGCGAAGGTACGATATTGAAAAGTACAAGAAAGAAAGTCAATTTTCGCACAAGTCCATTGAGCCGCGCGACAACTTATTCATTCGTTACAATAATTTCGTACAAGACACACTCGCGATTTGTCTAATGGAATCTAGCGGGCCTAGAGTTTTATAGACCGATCGATGTCATTGTGACGCGGATGCGTAAGTATCTTGCCGATGTGTGCGAGGGAGAAGGCGAGAGAGAGAGACGCGTAGTATACAGGGTGACATCATACGCGCGGGCCGCGCGAGATCATGACTCAGTCGCGAGAGAGAAACTTTGCCGGGAGGAGAAAAAAAAAGCGAACGAAGAAGAGAGCGTAGATGATGCATATGTATACATACGCACCCACACGTGTGGGCTTATATACGCATATATATAATAAAATATCGGAAGCGCGCCTCCTCCACTCGAGGCGGAGTGCTTGGAGGCTTTTCCGAAAATAGTCGAAGGACGAAAAAGTGACGAAGAGCAGACTGTAAGGCTGTTGCTTCTGCCGAAGCTGCTTCTTTCGGGGGGACACACGCCACTGAATGGGGATTCGCGTACCGAGAGATATTCTGGATCTCTGAGATTCTTTAGACAGACATTTTTCAGCGCAGCTTTATTGATACGCTTTATTTTGGTACTCGTAATGCGAGAATTTTGAAAAAGGATAAGCGCGCGGGTTTGGATTGTTTTGATCGAAACCGAGATTTTATATAAATGGGGTCGGTTACACATGGTATTGTTATGCGGAAGTTGAATGATTCGTGTACTTGGCAGGTTTCTCTTCTTGGATTTGCGTAAATTGGAAAACAAAATAGTTGACTAACACGATCGGTGATTAACTCTTGTAGGATTGCTTTGATTAGCGATGTTTGAATTCTTGATGATAGATTTGTTTCTGTTTGTAAGCAAATTAGCCGCTCATATAACTGTTTTGTATATATACGTCGAATCTTCTAAACTTATTGGATGACTTAATGGATAACGATTAGAGCTTGTATTACAGGTGACGAATATTGGTCATTTAATTTACGCTTGCGATGACTGAACTTTTAATATTATATCCTTTGCATTGTATAGGGAGAAAAAGAACAAGAGTTTGTTAAATGGAATATCTGTATAAATTCGATGCGCAAATCAATTTCTGCCAATTAACTCATTGAGCTCCGGAGACTGGAGCAAAGAAGGAATTTTCTCTCGTAGCGTGAAAAAAAAACGCATCAAGAGAGTGAGAGAACAAATCTACTCTGATTCATGGAATCACTTGACGTTTCTTTTATCGTGAACAAGTTGCTCGATTAATCACCATTCCTTCTTATATCGGTCTTATGTCATGTACATTATTTACTTCGTTGTTTTATACTATATATTAAGCTGCACACGTTTATTTCAACTGCTATGACTAATGAGCATACCAAGTTTAGATGACGAACTTTTCCTCAATGACGATACGACAGCTCCGAATCGTTTTTGCAGATTAAAATATTTTGGCATGTTGCAAAATTCTTATCTTTATATATGTATAACAAATGTCGGATAAAGCGCACCCAATCGCCCAATTTCAACAATACAATGAATCATTTCTTATACATGCAAACATTTCAAAATACAAGCTTCACCAAAAACGGAGCACACTCGACCAGATCTCTGTCTAACATCTAAATTCAGCTCAACGAACCGTCTGCCCACGTTCCACCCCCTGCAGCTGAAATCGCTCGCTCAGCAAACAGCCACTTATCGTCGTCTAAAAAAAAAACCACCGCAAAAGCTCGTCAACCGCGAACAAAAAAGAAGTCTGCGTGTTCGATTTCCCGCGATTCAAAGGGAGCTGCTCCAAAAGACTCTGGTTAATCTCAATCTCCGGCCAACCACAAAAGAGTCCCTCTACTCGATCATTGTGATTCTTTTTTTCCGTCGCATCATCATCATCGAATCAGCCAGCTCTTCTTTCTCTCTGTGTGTGCAGTTTAGCGCCCCGCGTTTTAACATAATAGGCGCCTCTCCACGAATCGATGGCACATGCTTACGCGTACTTGCGACTCGCCCCATTGACACTAATAACAGAGCCGCTCTCTCGAGTGTATCAACTCCTCGTATACACAACGTGTGTATACCACCTATGAAGCATCCCCCAAACCACCTGTGCATCATTTATCTCTCTCTCTCTCTCTCTCTTTCTCTCTCTGACTCTCGTGGTATTCAAAATAACATATATAGGCATAAGAGTGCAGCGGTCAAGCCACGCCCTCTGAACGAAGAAGACGCGCTCACTCCATACGCACGCTAACATAAAGCCGCGATCGTCCCCTTTTGGCATATCCGCGTTGCTGTTATTGTGCGCTAGTTTAAACACCCACTGTTACAGTATAAACATGTATTCCTCGCATCCGATCGGGCCTCGCCGTGACTATACGGACATAAACAAGCTGAACACCGCGTGCGCTCACATAAGTAAACCTACATATATATTCTATTACATATAGAGTGCAATGCGATTGTTTTGCCCCCCGTCGCGCACACTTTCCACCTGTTAAAGAGCGCGAGCGACCGTCCGACCGAGCGCGTGTATACTTGGACACAATGTATAATGCGCGGTATACGTTTGTTGCGCGCGCCAGTTCCGTATATAAAATGTAATTACATTGTCCCGGCTATCGGGATACGTATATAGCGAATAGTGGGATAGATAAAGCGATGAGAGCAATACGGGCTTCCAAAGTGGATTACCTGACTCGTAGATTGTCGACGACCTTGTCGAGGGTGATTTCGTCCAGCAGCACGAAATCACCGATGCCGACGTCCTCGTGTGCTACCATGGCTTACGAGTGTTGTTGCTGTACGGTTTCGGCGCTGCTCCACGAACACACATATACGCACCACCGCACGGAGCACCACACACACACGCGCGCGCTGGCGCACAGAAAGGGAGACCGGAGAAGAAGCAGAAACAAAAAAAAACCCTCTCGCTGCTGCTTTCTGCTGGACTGTCTCGCGCGCACCTATGCCTCTTTATCGAGAACTGGTTACTTCCTCGTGCGAGCGGCTAATAAAAGTATATAGGAATACGGTACACACAGTCGCGCACACGTCCTCGAGTGGGCCTCTTATCAGTCGAGAAATTCACGATAAGAATGCGGCCCGCGCGCCCGCGACTACCAGGAATGTTATAATATTATATACTGGAGGAAAAAAAGTACACGAGTCTCTTTTTTTTATCCACCGTCAGCGTATAAAAAAAAGGCCGAAACGAGAAGACGACACGCACGCTGATATGTTCTATGGAACGCGCCTTCCACTCTCTTTCTTCTTCTCTTTCTCGCGGAGAAAGAAGAAGCGGTTGCGAGTCTCTGTCTCTCTCTCTCTCCCTCTGCACTATGTCTCTCCTCTCTTGTGGTATAGCTCTTCAGCGGTGTATATACGCTTGTACAGGAGTCCCGCGAACGAGCCGCCGCGACTTCGTGAGCACGACTAAAAGAGAGTGCGACAGACGGAGACTGCCCCCGCGCCACGAGCGAGACCTCAGTGTGAATACGTGTATTACGGATTGGCCCCGATCGCCGCCGCCGCCGCTGCTGCCACTCGCGCTAACGTTTCTGCTGCTGCTGCTGCTGCTGCTGCTACTGCTCCTAGTGTATAAGTAGCAGTAGTATAGTTGTTCGCGACCGTCGCTCGCATATGACTCATGAGTAAGAGGGTATATGAACGCAGAGTTTTGCCTTTTCGTCCTCTTTTTCTCTCTCTCCCTCTCACTCTTCACGCGAGAGCGCAATCCAACGAGATATAGTCTCTACCTATGCCGATTATATACACTCAGGTGTGCGTTGAATGTCTGCAAGGCCTGCGAACTGTATGGCTGATGCTCTTTTACTATATCGCTGTCTTTGTTTATTTGGCGGTTATAGACTTATAGTCCGGTTGGGGAAAGTCTGAACTCGTGAGGTTTAAAAAGGGGCAGCGCCGTGGCGGGAGAGAGAGAAAGACATCGTGATATTGTTCATCAGACTCAACGAACTCACCTTGTTCCATGAAGTTCGTTTGGTATGTTTTGATGTCGTAAACGTGACGGTTGCTCTGACTCCGATACAAATTTTTTGGAGCAAATATTGCAACTTGGGTTTTAATATTGAATAGCAAAAAAGGATGTTCAGTGAATAAATCAAAATATTCGAATACTAAATTTCTAAATAGTTCATTAATTTTAGTTATTTATTTAATTTTAGTTAATGGATGGACATTGAAACGATTTAAAGTCAATTTGAAAAGTTGTAATTCCATTTGTTTGCGGATTTTTTACATTATTGGATATGTTTTTTAGGTTACATTATAACTATTTACATTTAAATGTTTTCGCAGCAAACCAATCGTTTGGGCATAATAATTATTTAATCGACAAAAACTGAACTGATTAAACAGACGATAACGAATGTCGACTTCGGACTTGATTTCTTACGAGTCTCGAGCAAGTTCACTGACGGTCAACAATGACCACATCCAAAACGGAGCGAACTAACACAATATATATATAGTGGCAAGATAGGTAGCAGAGAAAAAGTGCGCGCGAAACTACAAAAGAGCGAAAAGAGGATGGATGAAGGGGCGGAGAGGAGAGAGTTGCCACGCGAGTTCGAGTGATGTCATGGGGATCCAACCGTCTTGAAGGTTAGGTTCTTTGGGATGCCATTGGATATACGCGCGCTCACGGAGGCGCTCGGCGCTCGCCGCCCAGCGCCCCAGCGGTTTGTTGACCCTGAGTCGCGAGAGAGCCGACTGTGGGTAAATGTGGATATTGTGTGCAGAGGAGCTGCAAGGAGAGATGATTATCGTTGCGGGATCGTGATGAAGGCTCGCGAGTAACGAGAGGGAATGGAATTGGCGCGCAGCAGAGGTTAGGAGGTCGAAGCTGGACTGCCTTTTCTTCTCTCTGCCTTCGTTCCCAAGAGCTTTGCCCGAGACATTTGCGAGAATATACTCGCAAATTGGCCAATGGGTATTTGATGTAGGCCAAGAGAAAAAAACTTGGAATTCCGCTCCGAAAATTTGGAATAAATTCTATTTTTAGTCACGGCCGAGTGATAAATTTTTTTTTTTTAATTTGTAAGAATATATTTTCAAACGCAAAGTAAAGATAAAAGGTGATGAATTTGGAATTAAGAAAATTTATATATACTTACATAATTTTTTGCAGTATTTTTCGAAATTTGTTTTGTTTAAATATACTTACTAAAATGTTTCAATCCGTCAACTATAAATTATGGGATTAGTCAAAAGTTATCGCTTAGATATGGTATTTAAAACTGACTTTTGTACTCTATTGTATAGAGAATTACGCGAAAGCAATCGATAATTAACAATTTATGTTACACTCTAAGATGGATATTAATGAATATTTAAAATACTATTTAAAGCTAAAATTTTGATGTACTTATATTGTCATTATATGATTTAAGTGTAAACAACGTTAAAAATAAATTTCCTAGAACTTTTTAAATGAAGCAATTTGCAACTCCTCGTGCATATACAATCTTCAAAAACGTTATGTTTTAAACTGTTATGCTTACAATTTCAATTCCGTTATCCTACATACTTTGTATAACGTATAATGTATTATACTTTGAAGCTCCTAAGCGCATATCGCGTTCATATACATCGCTTCGTATACATTATATGTAGACATACCATTAAAGGGATCATTTTATTCTTATTTATAGACTGATCGCAATGATAAGCTTTAAACCTCTAGTAATTCTTTTATACTTTTGAAACATTTATCAGCAAAATCATGTTTGTATTTGAAACATTATCAAACATAATTTCAACATACAAGATAGAGCCATTAGTTTGAAGAGAGTCATACTTATTCTTTTATTTCGCTCTGTTCATTATCTTTAGTACTTTCTCAAAAATATCTGCAGACATTCTCACTTTTACTGCTGCAGTAAATTCCCCTTGTATACTTTTATCACCATTAAATAAAAATATCTATGATGCTAAAAGGCATTCCATAGTATTAGACATTTTACTCGTGAGTCATATTGCTGTGCAAAACTATCATTATAAATATATATTATAAAATCTTAATTATCATACAAGCCGTTATTTATAAGTTACGTAATACAATATAACTTCATCAACGTAAGCATTTCGCGACTAATGAAATATGCATTCAGTGATTCATGTAATTGAATAATATTTCGTATATAAATCATACATTATCGAATATCGAACAAATGCAAGATACACTGCAGTGAAGAGAACCTTAATTTGCTTTAAATTAGAAAGACATCTATTTGTGTGCACATAATACGAAATAATGTATGCCATTGAAAAATGTCGATGCAAAGGGTGCCGGAGGTAAGGGCCCTGAGGAAAACAGTATGATTTTCCGGCTAATAAATTTTAATGTCTCATTTGCTTGAGTTTTGTAATAAAAGATAAGTACCTTATATGCATATGTGTTAGCATTTTTTTTATTTTCATTACGGTGTTATTTGAATTGAATTTAACAAACTGTTAATTACAAGAATCAATTAGGGAAACATACCAGGAAGAGAAACTTTTCAAATGATAGATTATTTTCTAAAATCCAAAAATTAAAGCGTGCGATAAAAGTATTTTAAAGAGGAATAGAAAATAATAATTACTGGCAAATGGCAGAGTCTCTAATTGCCAAAACACATAATTAAAATAGATTCCGTAACACAGTTGCATGCAGAATCCGATTATCTACTAAGTATCAATTTTGATCAATTTCAATACGCAAGTATTTTTAGCGACAATAGATCGCTGCTGCTTTGCAGATAAAAATTACACAATCAATCCGAAAATTAGCTTATTAGTAGTGTTATTTATCACTTACTAAATGTCAGCATTACCGGAAATTATAAAAAGAGCTTTACAGTACTAAAAACAATTAATTGGTCATTCTATTTTTTTTAGCCTTTCAACAAGTTTTCACAATGGCATTTAAAAATAATAACGTTGCATGTATAGTCCGTTAGCGATATTACGCGGAGAATATTATTTTAAATGGATTTGAAAAAAAAAGGAAATAAAATATGCAAGTAAACACTCATAAATCTATAAATTGGCAAAATTCGTTCTATTACACAAAAGAAATGCGGCTAATTGTGATAACACATAATGCAAAGCATAATAGTGAGTAGATTCTGCCGGTAAAAGTATAGATATATAAAAGCTTTTCAAAAAAAAAGACCAAAGGCGCATCATCATTCTATTATAATCAAGGCCCAGTTTTAACGAGCTTTGTAGTCAGGCTGTATAATAGGATCCTATAGGTAAAGTATGTATATACTCATTATCACCCACGTTACAATGACGTGACATGGCCGATAGACGAATAGGCAGAGAGAGAGAGAGAGATAGAGAGAGAGAAATAGAGAAGAGTGAAAACGCGATTGTGGTAGGGGTAATAGCAGAAGGATTTCTAGAGGGTGGTAGCTCCATTCGACACAGTGAATAGAGGAAGAGCTGCTTTCTCGCTCTTCCTCTCTTTCTAGTGAAAAGGGAAAGAGAGAGAGACAAAGTAAACGTGTTTACATCTACCGCGACTGTGCCTCCTCCGCGCAAAAGATCATCGCACGTACATACACATTCCTATGCATGTGTGTTGGAGTTTGTTTTCTCTCTCCGACCGCCGACGTTCGTGCAGTATACAGTACTACGCCGACGTTTCCTTCCACTCCCCCCTCTCTATCTCTCTCTCTCGTTGCAGTGAACTGGGGCCATGAGTATACGTGCAGTATGACACACACATAACGCATGAAGGAGTGAGAGAGATAGAGAGAAAAGACCCCCACCAACCAACAACATAACATCGGACTCACGTTGTATACTCGCGCGAGAAACGAAGGCAAACGTACCGCTGCTGCGAGCATCTGAGCGAGCAACGCGGAATTCTGTATTTGTGTACGATCTCTCGGGTTTTATGTGTGCGCGTGAGAAATTGCAAAGAAACGGGGGAAGGAGCACATAATAGAATATATAATGTAACAAAGAGACGCGAATGAATGACGTAACGAAAGTACAAAATAGCTCGCATATCAAGACGTGCAATAGTGCAGTAGCAGCGCTTTCGCCGATAGTAATTGTTTAACTTTCAGTCCAAGTGCAGCTCCAGGTACTATACCACTTTTGCTCTCCACCGTCAAGAGCTCAATGTACATGTAGATATCGCGCGAACCGACACACTCTCGTGAGCGCCAGGGCCGTCAGCACGCGCGCCCGATTTTGCTCTACATATATATCTATATATATACTCATACGTATCTTACTCGTGATGCGAGTTGTGTAAAAGAAATACGAAAGCGAGAGAGAGAGACGGAGATAAAGAAACATAACCAAGAGGTTGAGCGCGGTGGAAGTGTACGCGTTGTATATATATATATATATATATATATA
>UELV01083619.1:0-19437 GCA_900490015.1 Megastigmus stigmatizans | reverse complement strand
GGAATAAATATATATATATATTATTCCATTAGTCGTCGCACTGTCAGCCTGAATTTTCGTTGCCGCTCGCGCGGGTGGGAAAGTTGTTTTTTTAGTGCATGGGATAAAAGTGAATCTTTTTACCATAGCGGCAAGTCGTCCACACAGTGAAACTATCCCCGATAGATATAAGTGTATAGAGTTTGTCATAAATTTCTATGCACAAACGCGAAATGGAACATGTCGTTTATTCGTCGTGTATGTAGCAGCTGTTTTAGCCACTATATGTCCCATTGCCATTGCTCGATTCGATCATAATAATCGCGCGCGCTGCAACAGCCACCGCGACATATAGAAGAGAAAGTGTCCTCCGCGCGCTCTGCACTCCCGCATACTGCATATATACACACGTGTGACTAAAATAACAAAGTCCGTAACGTAATAAATGCTGTGTAATTCTGTGTTTTTGCTTGGAAAGAGAAAGTTATATATCTCGGTGCGGCGATGCTTGGAAGTGGAATCGCTCGTGAACACAACTCGAATCTTAATGCTATTGCACACCTCCGATACTTGATATTCTATGGCTTTTTATTTTATGGTTTTCTAATTGAACGAGTGCGCATTGGGCGTTATCGGTACGCATTTTTTATGGAAACACGTTGGAATTGTACAATCCGTCGATTTTTTGGGAAGTTTTATGGCGATGGATGAGCCAGTATTAACCTACTTTTAGGCTTGTGTGTATTATACATACGAAAACCATTTTGATCTTCTGGGGATGTATCGAAATTCACGATGCTATACGTGCGAATTCAATTTTATTTTTCGAACATCAGCGATTGGATTTTTCATTGCTCGACGACAGAACGAAATGTTGTTATTCGGATACCGCTATGTTTCGTAATATCGTAAATTTTTTAACTATAGCTGGTGGGTAGTAACAAAAGATACGTGTGTATCAGAGACTGGAAACCATTCGCGATATTTGATGCATTTAAAATATTTCAAATAATTGCAAAATTATTTCAGTTAGATTTGATACCTTTTATATATACATTGATTGTTAGCGCGATATGGTAGAGAATTCAAATTCCATCTTATTTCCGCATGAAATTAAAATTATTACTCTAAACACGCGATTCGATGCTCGATATCCATATTAGTTGTAGTTAAATATTAAGTTATTGGCGCAGCACAAGGGTACATTACAAATCCGATAATAATTCTTGCACAAACACAGGCAGTGTTTACACAAAAGCAAATATTCCTTTATTTTTCGTATCGGCGAAAATTGGATGATAAAAATTATCCCCTCTAACAAACAAGTCCGAAAATAGCCCGTCCAAAAAGCCTTCAAGCTTTCAAAACTTGGCGTTAAAGACCACGTTAACCCAAGTTCGATAAATAGTTCAAAAGCGTGCACGGCTCATCGATTATCGCGAGGCGTGAAAATATCGCTCGAAAATATCATCGCGCACATACATTACACACACATCTTCCCCTTCGATCGACCCGACCTTGGCACTCTCCGAAACTCTCTCGCGGTGCGCTCTCCTATGACGTCAGAGGAGCTCAGAGAGCCCAATATCCGCGAGAGCACGTGTTCTCTCTCTCTCTCTCTCTCTCTCTTTACCTATAAAGCGAAACTTTCTCTCCCTTCTCCTTAATATCTCCGCGGTTATTATCATCATTATGATGATCGTTATTGTTTGCGCGCATCGCGGCAGTAGTGAGGGATAGCGAAGACTCTTTTTTCGCCGTTGTTGCGAGTGAGCGCGCGGTAATGCTTTAATGGTTGCGATTTGTACCGGTGAGGTTGTTCTGTCTGTCTATCTGTGTGTGTGTGTGTGTGTTGTATTACGAATGTGCCTTTCGCGGCGATCCCTTTCTATAGAGGATCGCTGCCGATGTGCAGCTGCGAGTATTTTGATGCTTTTCGCTTAACGATCGCAATTAATTCTTGTAGAGTGGATTTGCGCTGGGCCGATTGTTCGAGAGTTCATTGTTTCTTTTTTTTTTTGTATAAAAATCGCGTATTCGATTCGTTTGATAATTATGATTTTATACGTTCTAATGAAAAGTGAATAATGTTCGTTTATATCTAATAAATAGATATTTATAAATATTAATTTCGAATGTTGCAAGGCTGTCAGTATATTTCAAACGGTGTAATATGAATAGGTCGCTGCATTCGCAAGGTCGATCGCAGAACATCTTATTTATTCTATTAAACACAAAAAGGTTAATTACGTACGAGACAAGAAAACATAAATTCGCTTGTTTACTTTTTATAGCATCTGCGAAACGTTCCTATAAATGGGACAGTGCACGACGAGAAGAGAGAGAGAGAGAGAGAGAGAGAGAGAGAGAGAGAGAAATTAGATTAACCTAGTAATTTGCCCACGACTCCCACGCGTGCATTCTCAACAATACAGGCATAAAGCACTCTAGATGAAACGTAATTCAAGACACCTATTTATTATCTCAATTAGCAATACTTAATTTATATATATATATAGAAAGCAGAATTATCCTCTTCTACTTGTCCTCTTTTATTTATAATTTTTGTTACCGCGGCGCATCGTATACACGCCGGCCTGTCGTATACCGCGAAATTACGTAAAAGGCATAAAATTACCGCGATATATGGGCTTTATAGGATTGCGGACGGGCTCACAAAGCGTAAAATCAAAAACATTTCATTATACGATTTTCTTTCCCCCTATAACGATACGCTATACGCGCGCATATATCCATCTATTCGCGCGGTGTATAATATAACAGAGCCGGTGCTGTCGCGATCGTCAGCCATGAAATATTTAGGACAGAATGAGAGACAGAGAGACGCGATATCGTATAATAGACAGGCAACGGACTAGAAAAACGACTCAATGATGCCGCACACTGAACTTGAATCTACAAGCGTTTTTTTTGTGTTGTTGCCTGGTGCGCGCAACTCCGAAACTTTCGCGGCTGAAAGACGCATGCGAGCGTTTTATGTCGAGTGTCACATATATATAAGAACCCACGCAGTGTTTGCGCTTTGTGTCGCGTGGCTCTTTTCGTGTATTACCTGCGGTGTTGCAAACCTACGACTAATTGCTTGCTTTTTACCATGAAAAAAAAAAAAAAGAAAAAAGTTCGTTTATAAGCGCACGTTTACGAAGAAGCAGATGTTACTAGAATTATTGAAGTTTGACAAAGGATCTCGTTGGCGTCTTGGATACGCTGTACATATACGTGTGCGGATTGTGTAACGTTAAGGATTGCCGTAACGGATCGAGGACCTGAATGAGCTGCTGCTGCCACCATCGCGCGTTCTACTTTTGTCGCGAGAACGCGAGTCTAAGCTGGACGCGATCTCTCAGCTGTTGCGCATTCTTTTATATAGCTTGATGGAACGCTTCTGGAGAGAGATTTTGCAATGGAATCTGTTTGTTTGTTTACATTAATTTTATCAGTCTCGGGTATACGATATTGATTGTATTCTGTGCAATAATCGAACTCGGTTGATTTTTTTTCATTTTGTTTTTCCTCTGTCTTTAATTGATAAGACGCGGAACCGGTTGATAACTTTGTGTTAATTGTTTTACAGTTGTCGCAAGTGAAATTCCTTTGATAATTGCGTATAGATATAGGACCGTTGCCGATATAAAGATAAGTGTATCGATATGACTTTTTTTTTTTTTTCAAATAATGTACCGTTAAAAATATTTATAGAAATGAAGTAATATAAAAGTGTGTGAAATTTGCTCTTACAGTATACATTTGAAAATGTAAATTTATTTATTATATCGATGATTTGCGAAATATTCAATGTAGCTAAATTCACAATATCCAATCGCAACTAAAAGGTCTATAAACATTCGACTGAAATTAAATTAACTATAAATTGCTACTTGCATTTACACATACTTATTCAAGTTATAATATCTTCGTAATTTATATGTACTTTAATGAACTCACAAAAATTTAATTTTATATAACAGGCAATAAAACGAATCGCTGAATTCCAATGCTACAAGGGATTACCGGTATATTTATCGAAAAATTTCATCCATTTTATATAAGCGCAGCACACGAAAAAGTCACCCAATATATAACACGCGAGGCTTCGCGCTTCAAATTATTCATTTACACACACTGCTTAACGAGAAGAATGAATCGCGAGCGAACAATGGGAATAAAAGAATTACGGCATTACACGGGTTCCCGATGACATTACGACATTGCTCTCCCACACCTACGAATGCTGTAATCCTCCGAATTTTAAGCGCAATTACACGGCCAGCTACTGCCTTTATATATCCTTTTTGTAATAAGATTTAACATTGATCTTGATACCAATTAAGGAAAGTCATATCTAGCTCCGTTAATTAAAGTTTTATTGTATATTGGAACTTAAAGGATAATAAAAGGATTGAATTTTTTGTAAGAATCGGTTCGCACGACGTGAAGGCGCGACTCTCTTGATAAAAGTCGATCAAAGATTATCTCAGGCTTCGCGATCAAGCTTTACGAGCTAAAGTATATATATACACTTCGTGTCTCGATTCACGCTCGCCTGCAGGAACTCGCGATTTTCCGCTGTTACATCAGACACCGAGTGCGGGCGGGTCACATAAAGCTAAGAGACACAAAGCTCCAGCAGCGATTTGAATGCTTTTCTCGCGCAGTCCAAAGGTCTATGCTGCTGCTCAATCGGCTGTTTCCTTTTTTAACGATCTCTCTCTCTCTCTCTCTCTCCATCGTAACGAAGGTGAGCCTCTGCTTACATACGCACTTTGCAATTATGCTCCGATTAGTCGTAATTGCCAATATTGCGATTGTCGGGTGCGTGGCCCATTGTTCGCTGTCATATTCACTAGGCGTTTTGTAATCGCGAGGACATCGAAGAGATGCTGCTTGGATTGATTATAATACTCGTTGGGGAACACGGTTTTGAATTTTAAATTGAATTTTATCTGACTACGCGGTTGATGCGTGTCGTAGTTGTGACGAGTTCTCCGAAGATCTTTCAAGACGAGAGTGGAGATTTTTTTAGCGTTGCTAAAAAGTTGGTCGTTGGATTTATAATAAATTTATGCGCACGCGATATTAAATCTTCAAGTGCACTATTTTAGAGTCGAGCTGCTGATGCGCAGATATATATGTATACACGCTATATACAACTGCCTATAAATCTCTGCTGTAACTGGGATAAAATGCCTTCTTTTTATGTTGTTTTAACGCGCTTTACCGGCACACCAGCGAAGGTTAATCGTTCGGATGCCCAAGTGCAAAAGTTACGTCGGGTATGAAATCTCGCGGCTGATATATGCGCGCTATAATTTAAGAGAGAGAGAGAGAGAGAGAGAGAGAGAGAAAAGAAGAAAACGATGCACATTCACTTTTACGCTGAAAAATGATTTTTTTCGTTACAGCCGGTAGCTGCAGAATGAAAATAATAAAGTATAGCTGCGCTGCTTATTGCACGGTATAATTATTTCAAATGTTATGCGTATAGTAAAAGATTGACGTTCGCGTATCACGGAGAATATTGCGGTTGAGAAAAAAGTAAGACACAGTCATGGATTGTTACTTATTAGTCGATTCGAGATGACGATCAAGCGCATATACACGTATTATACCAGGTGATGAAAGTGAAGAAACAACGGCTCAGCTGTGGGAATATTAGCTGATACGTAAGTACGGTTGAAGTAGCGATGACCAGCGCCCATAACTGTAAATTATAGATGATTCGCATCTATAAATGGATATAACAGAGGAAGTTGTGTGTGATTTTTCTCTTTTAACAAAATGTTAACTTTATTGAATCATCACACTTGTGCGAATATATTTGGCGAACGACACGAAGCTCCAAGTGAATTAGATTTTATTTAATTCTGCATAATTTGCATCCGAACGAACTTTCTCTGTTAATTTTGATAAAAATGATCGATATGATATACGGTACCTACTCGTCAGAATCAATTTTGAATCCTCTATCGGTGAACTTTCGTTCCCTGAAAATACCGCGGACATTCATTCTCTTGGACGCAAGCAATTTCCTGATTGCCCACACACACACACACACACACCGGGCAAGTTCAAAAAACGCAAGCCCAGCCGCATAGCAATTTCAACGGTTCACACGCGATACTCGTGCCAAAACCATCTCCCGTCACGACAACCCAATTTAAGCACATAGTTATGACATCAGACCAGTAAGAATATATAGAAAACTAGGACTCTCATTGATCCGCAGGACGTTGTACGTGCGGTATAGCACCGATATACTCGCACCTACACTGCAGACGGAATTCCAGCATTTAAAGACACATTCATGTCCCAATGACACAGTGAAAAGCCTGCAGCAAAGTCGGGCCGTATAACTTTCGACTCGACTCGATTTCCCATACGAAAACCCCGACACCTCCACACACATGCACACACACACACACACACACATATATATATATATATATATATACAGGTATATGTAGAAGTGAGGAATTTCAATGCGCATACCGTTTAGCTGCCGTGTGCGCGGTGAGCGTGTGTATATATATATACATGATAAAACCGCATCGCCAAGCATATATAACGTATATATATATATATAGAAACTCAGCGGAGCGGCGCTTTATTCAAACCGTTCGTACCTCCTAATTAGAATCTCCTCTTCGCGGAACCTCTACAGACATGTCGCCTATGTATATAGCAGCTGCAGCGAGCGATATTCTCCTCTCCGTGCACCTAATAGTTCTCCACTCGGCACTATATATATGTGTATATATATCTATGTACTCCAACTCCTCTTCCTCCTGTCTCTATCGAACTGTATATAGAGAAAGCTCGCACTACGGACACAATATATAGAACTGCAGCGGCACTTGCGGGCACCGTTGAACGCCGCGGATGGGCAAATTGTCGAGACGCCGAAAAACTGAGAGAAGGCTTCGCGCGTATCGGGAGCAACGCCGCCGGCTGAAGGAGACGCGCTCTCTGGCTTCGCGTGTGTAAGAGAGAAAGAAAGAAAGAGAGAGAGAGATGGAAGAGGAGAGGAACGCCAACGCGGCGTTCGGGAGGATCAAGAGCAGACTGGTCAGTCTGGTGGACGGCGAGAGCTGCTGCTGCTGCCGCCGCCGCCGAGAGTTTCGAAGGAGCGCGCGCCGCCGTCGCCGCTGCCAGTCGCTGCTATACTCGCGAGAGGCCCGAGAGGAGAGCGACGCGCGGCTGCACACAGGAGAGAGAGAGAGAGAGAGACAGAGATGGGGAAGGGGGACACACACCAGCAGCGGCGACGGCAGCAGCACTGGCTTGCGGGCCGCACTTTGCGCGCCACGGGATTGTAGCAGGCGCCCAAGAGAAAGAGAGAGAGAGAGACGCTGTGTGAATGTGTGTGTGTGCCCCTTTTACGCTGGTGAACTGGCGAACGATCGGAGCATGGGTTTCGGTTGATTCTTGTAGAGGATGGATGGTTTTTTCTTTTTCAAGGAAAATTGAATGTGCGGATTATTTGGTATTTCTGCGGATTTGTATGGAGCGAGTGATAAGCTGAGGATGCTTAAACCCGTTAAGTATTCGCTAGTTAAAGAAAAATTATATCGCAGAAGATAAGAGCCGTCATAAAAGTGTTTTCTAGATTAGATTGCTATTACTTGTATAGGTTCAACCTAAAGTATAGATAGATCGAAGTGTGAAAGAGGATCGTTGATGAGTAAAAAGTTATTTTTACTTATATCTATTATATCCTCGCGTGATATTCTTACGAAAATTGTACTTTGCACTCGTATATATACAAAGTATTTCAAAATAATCAAATGTGTAAAATTGCAGATGCGCTTGGATTCATACCAGTTGTGCAACGATGACTATAAAAGAAATGCAGCGGCGCATAGCTTAATTCTTGTACCTGCTGCGCGGGCAAAAAACAATAAGACGCGAGGAGACGAAGAGAAAAAAAAGGAAAAAAGGCGCCGAATTCCTCTTCATATCGATGAAAATTCATCGATTCGCTTTATCGTCTCCTCGATACTTGCCTAATCTCGAAGCATTATTCAACTTAAAAAGTGAAAGCGCACCAGAGTCTTGAGTGCACCGAGTTGCCGCAGTTTCTGTCTTAGCGTATATATATATTTTTATAACAATTTAAAAGTGCAGGAGACGGAGCGAACGCGTATATAAAAGGAAGAGGCAGGGAGCAGAGGCGCGCAGAGGAGACGGAAAATGAGGTACAATGCTGCTGCGTGCAGCGGAGGCTGCACCGGGGAAAAAGGGAGAAAATCGAGTGACAGAGAAAGAGCGAGAGAGGAAGACGGAGTGCAAGCCTGCCGCGCTATATGTATGATACGAATGGACCGAGAGACGGACGGTGAGAGAGAGAGAGAGAGAGAGAGAGAGATAGAGAGAATAATGTACGAAGCAAATACACAGAGAAGGACAGGGGATAGAAACGCGAATAGTTGTATAAGGTTCGTCAGCGAAAAGGAAGAGGGACAGAAAATAATGTTGCGTGCAAGACAGAGAGAGAGAGAGAGAGAGAGAGAGAGAGACGAAGAGAATATGGTACAGGGCAAGACGAAGTAAAAGGAGCAGAACTCGCGGAGGAGAGAAGAGGTAAAGGAGTTGGCGAGCGAAAGGAGTGGAGAGAGAGAGAAAGAGAGAGATTGTTTATTCGCCGCGTGCAGGGATGAACGTGGGAGCGCGACTCGTCGTCTATATATATATATGTACATGTATACGGTTCGTGCACAATGGGACTTGCGAGTGCGCGTATAACAGACCTTTAAACAGGTGAAAAATGAGGATTGAGAACAGACGAGTAGCGAGCGCAAAAGAGAGAGAAAGAGAGTGGAAGGCGTATATGATTGCCAGAGGCATGGCGAAATTGTTACAGATGCCGCACGGTCATGTTAATGGAGTCAGACTCCGAGAAACTGGTGACGACCGCTAGACGTGTGCTGCAGGTTGCGCGAGCTTTTGTTATGCGTTGTGAGATTGTGTAAAAACATAATTCATAATTAATAAGCGCGAGTTGTGACTTGAGGAATATAGGCGAGAGGATAGCGAACCTTATACCGATCCTTGTTTTGCACTGTGGCTCGAGTAATAAAGAAGATAAACATGGGCATTTAGTAAATGGCATTTGGTCGCGATAAAAATTGAAAAAATACATAACGATTGATATAAAAAAATCTTTAGGCTGTATCTTGTTGATTTTATGGCTTTTATCGAGCTATCCGAGTATCGAATTACAGTGAAATAGATTATAAGGATCGGTGAAATTAATGCTAAGGCCCGCAGAGAATATATATAATACAGACGAAAAAGGGACGCGAAAACTATCTAAATGGGAGGTTATCTAAATTGCGAGAAACGCGGTTGCGTTGGATTTTTGAAACCAAATTCTTTTGCGTCAGGTAAATGAAAAATGCAAGGTTTTTTTTTTACAGTTCGCGGGAATCATATAACAGGTTTATCGAACTATTCGAATTTTTTTATTCACTAAATGCAGATTAGGTATTATATTTAAATAAATTTTAAAAATATATAGAAGTACTGCTTACACCAATTGTTTTTAAGAAATTAATTTAGGTAGTGTATTATATATGTATCGCTTTATTTTTGTGCCAAAAATCTTCTTATCGACAAGAACAGGGGAGATAGTTTCCACTTTACCCAACTCTGCGGGTACTAAGGTTGCAAAATAAAAGAGGCGATTGAGCCGCGCAAATTTTTTCAGCAAAAAGCAGCGCAGAAACGCAAACACATCAGCGCGGGACACTTTGGGCATATATCCCTTCTATATATACATTCTCTCTAAAGATTCTTTCTTTCGGTTCGCGCACGAGAGCGCATTTTAAATCCAAGATAAAATCTAATAAGTTGTCCCCCTGCTATTCGCACGACTCTAACCGCCAGAGAGAAAGAAAAAGAGAGAGAGAGAGAGAGGGACTCTTTCCCTTTTTTCTGAAGGCTAAAAAGAGAAAGGGATCCGTACACCAACACATACTACAAAAGCACGAAGGAAAGAGAGAGAGAGAGAGAGAGAGAGAGAGAGAGAGAGAGAGAGAGAGAGAGAGAGAGAGAGAGGGGAAGAAATGGGGGCGTTTTTGGGTAATAGCTTTGAAGTAAAGGTGTGAACTTTTGGCCTTTTTGTGGCCCAGGCTCCCGTCTAGACGAAGATTAAGATAATGGAATGGACTTTTGCCAACCAGACATCTTACAGCCCGACTAATATATATATATATATATAAGCATATCTTCTCTCTCTTACTTGGTGCGACCCTCTTTGTTTTCTACGGGTATCTTATTAAAATTCGATGCGATTCGAAATCGTCATTTTTACACGCGATGCCGAACCGTATGCAGATATAGTATACTACAAAATGAAAATTATTTTCTTTTTTGCGAACTTTATGTATTAAAACACGATTAGATCTTTGCGCAAAATGTTTACGCGGGATGGGTATTTATATGTATATTTCTGGCGCAAAGTGTTTTTCGATCCCGATCTTTTGTATATAATAAGGAAATTATAGAGGGCGGCGGTGTTGGCGAGTGATCGTCTATACACGCTCTCGGTGTGTGCCTTTTCAGATTTTCGGTTGGAGGCGATGACTGCGTGAATAGTCATTCATGCTTGCATAACGATGCGAGACCGCGCGCATCGAGACAAAGGGAGAGATGAGAGATTATGAAGAGAGAGAAAGAGAGAGAGAGAGAGCGACTTGCTCAGGCCTGCACTTTTTCAATGCTTCTTGCATGAACGCTCGTACCGCTTTGTCAGTTGTTTTTCTTCTTATTATTATATACTCAAAACCTGAATTTACTTTAAGCTGGATCTTTTCTTATATTCCATATGTCTATATGCATTTTTGTCACATTCAATGGTTCATCCCTGAAATGTTTTGTAATGCTTCATGCATATTTTATGAGAAGCATCTCTCGCCGTAAAAAGCATAGACACAATAACAACGATGTATTCTACTTTGACTCGACTATACCACACTGAATCTCTTAATATTCATCCAGTATTCGAAATTCTTCCTCAATGAAAAAAAAAAAAAATGCCTGTGATACGCCGATTTTTCATCAAATAAAGCTATATGCTCGAGTTTATAAGAATTTCGTAAAACTAGGAATTACAGCGAGAGAGTCTGAAACCTGCAGCTACGGCCCTGGAGAAAAAAGGACCGAGTTCGCGCAGGCTGTGCGCAGGGAAAGGAGCTCGAAGGTAGAGCATAGAAACTATACACGGTGCAGAAAGAGAAGAAGAAGAAGAAGAAGAAGGAAGAGAGTCGATCTGGGGCTGTACTCTCTCTCTCTCTCTCTCTTTCTCTCTCGGCGCGCGGGATGAATTCGGATGTGCGTTCGCGGCCACCCGAGAACAGGTAGACGATCTTTTTCTCTCTCCACGCACACACGCATGTACGAGTTCGATGCCGCTAAACGCGATGCGTATAACAATACGTGTGGCCGAGCTGTTGACTCTTATTCTTCTACTGCAGCAGGTATACATTTGTATAAGAAGACGAATAGATTAGCGATTGTATATAGTATATGTATATGAGATTCATTTTTTACATTGTTTCGCGATTGAGTTTGGAAGCTGGAAGTTAGAGTGTTAGCCTTGAACTCGGTTATGCCAAGTATTCGTAGTACCGAGTAGTTTGTAATATGATGGCCTGAGTTAGTTTCTAGATGTGTGCAAATTGGACGAGGGGGGGACTCGGTTAGGATGAAGATGTATACGGGGATCGGTATAATTATAGTTTTTGGGAAGCGATCCAGTGGTGAGCGACGTTTTAGTGGTATAACATGTTTGTCGGGATAACGTGGATGATGGCGTTCATTCTGCGGTCGGTTCCTTTTTCTTTTTTAGCGAAGAACGTAAATTTTAACGATGCACGTATATGATTAAGTGTTCTAGTTATATATAGTAATTGTTTATCTTCGACCGTTTATTTTTTTAGCGAACGGTACGTCGAAATTATTTTCGTCCTATAAAAAAGAACTGCCTTTTCAATAATCGCAAGGTCAACGAGAGAATGCACCAAAAAAATTTCTTCAAAAGAAAAATAACACCTGTTCAAAGAAGTGCATATCGCCTCTCGCACAGCAAGTTCCACCAATGGCCCGATAACACCGAAGCCTGAAAAACTCGTGGCTTTTAGTGTATACACGCCAGGTCAAATCTCAGCATCCCATCTCCTTATATTCTCCGTTGGCCGCGAATCATGTATATTATAAGTATATAGCCGCGATTAACCAAACAGCTTCGCTCGAGCGTTGCCTCATCGCCATCGTATCGATTCGCCACGACCCCCAACTGCTATAAAGGCCTATATAAGCCTCTTCGATCGTACACATAAACGATGTGTATATATACACCGAGTCGCGGCCCTTTACCGTCACATAATTCTAGCCCGCAGCTTCTTCTTCTTCTTCTTCCTTCGACGATCGGCGAGAGAGAGAGAGAGAGAGAGAGAGAGTGAGAGAGAGAGAGAGAAAAAAAAGGACGAAGGTAACGAGGGCTGTTGTACAATGCAGCTTTGCGCCGTCGATCGAGTCCAGCTTGTGTAAGTGTGTATATGTACAGGAGAGCGTGTAGGCGCCATATGCATACAAGTGAATCGAGATGACGGGAAGCTCCTTCGAGATGCTGTACAATAAATTAGCGGAATTTCTCTGGCTTGTTGCGTTTGCGCGCGAATTCTCATACATGCGTGCAGGAACGGAACCGAACAATGAGCGATCAACGTGTAATTTGAGAAGAGATTCGGTATCGATCTATCGATTCGGTACTCAATAAATAATTAATTATTTATAGTTGCGGAATATACATAATTTGTTCTCTAGTACTAAAACCATTGATTGATTCTATTCAGCGCGTAAAAGATTTATTGTCTTTTAATTAAAAGAAATTAGGAAGATTTAGGAGGAAGTTCCAGGACCGCGCTCGATAATCTCAAATTTTTATCTAATCTAAGTTCTTGAAAAAATTACTTCGAATGAGAAGAAGAGTTCGCATCATTAACTACCTATATATACAAAACAAGGAAATCGCTTATAGCCCAAGAGGAACGAAAGCGAAGAAGCGCGCGCCAGGATCAAGAGCGAAAAAGAATTCCTTATCCCTACCATCCAATCGCTACATAGGCTCCAGAAATCCTACGTCCATTAACGATGCCATCGTGATAGTTCAACCCTTCCCCCCAACAACAAGCCATCGATGACGAGTCATAAAAAGCCACCAGGACGATGCACCAATAAATTAGCGCACAATGCAGAGAAAGAGAGCCGCTGTTGTTGCTGCTGCTGCTGCCCTGATCTCAGGCAGAACTTATGTAAAAAGAATAGAAGAAGAAAGAGAGAGAGAGAGAGAGAGAGACGCGATGATATTGACGAGCGATCGAAGCGCTATCGAGACGACTCGATCGCTCGTTCTTGATCTTGTCCGCCGATGAGAGAAGAAAACCTCACTCGCTGCCACACGCGCTGCACATCATGCACGACCTCGAGGAATTACCGAGAGAGAAAAAGAGAGAGAGAAAGACTCTCTGGTCGATTGTCCCAGAACGGGATTTTCCTTTTAACTGCTTGGCGCCGGCCTTGTCTCGCGGCCGATTGTGCAACCCACGACTTCATACTATATATCCTCACCCGCACGATATACCCCCCCCCCTCGCGCGCACTTTTACCCTTTATTATTTATACATGATTGCGATTCCCGATCGTACATTATGAGAGACTCGTGCAGATCGTAGCTTGTTTTTTATCCTTTCCAGCGTTATACTTTGAAGAAATGTTAAACCTTTCTTGTTTTTTTTTGCTTTTCTTAACATCGTCGGTGAGGGAGACATGGGAAACGTTATACGCGCGTCTATTGTAGTTCAAGTCGCTTTGATCTTCGTCTCCCCCGATACTTATGTAACCGCCGATATATAAAGTCCGATTTTTTTAATTTTCTGCGACTCGAGCGAGCGAATAATGAGTTTGATGCTTGAAGGTATAATGCCGCTGATGCTGAACTATAGGAGCTTGGCATATACAACGAGTCGTGTTTTGCAAGAGGATTGATCCTTGAACCACATACTTCTGTGTGATCTAGGTAACGGTATTACCGCAAATATCTCTGCTGTGTTATAAGACTGAAATTGAACTGTCGCCCTTTTTTTTTTATTACATCGAGTTTAATTAATGACCTTATTGTGGTTTATGCGCTCGTTGTACGAAGATAGTCGGTGATCCGAGATCGATAGACTTTGGTGAAATTGAGAAAGTGCAGTTTTTATTATTAAGCGATGAAAGTTTTATGTTTGGTTCAGTTTTAACGAGAGACGCGCGAATTCATTTTCAACGCTGAAGAAAAAGAGACAGGTAACGAACGAGCTGTTTCGATTAAATTAATGATGTAAGGATCGCTTTATCTAAGCTTCAAATGAAAATCGTTATATTAGAAGCAGGCCTCCGCCTCGCGGAATTAAATTCAAGTTCGTGACCTGCTGTAGTCGTGAACTCATCGTTAAACTTGATAATCTAATTACTGCCGTTGAACCAACTAAAGACTTCGTGATTCCTTTTGACTCGTTTAAAAAGAAAAAAAAACACATGATCAATCTTAATGCATGTGCACAATAATCTAGTTTATAAATAATGATAATAAGCACGTAAAACTGTCAGCAGTCGCAGATTAAACAGTGTATCGGCGAAGTGGATGGTAAAGGTCAATAATTCGACGGTCGCCCTTTTGTACATTGATTGTATAAGTAATTATTTATCTAAATACAACCTTCGTTCATTTCAATTCCAAAGATGTCAAATCAAGATAAACGTAATCCAGGGAAACACATTGTCAGCAAAGTGATTATCCCGATATTGAATCTAATACATCAAGGTTTACCCGATAGAGTCAACACCCATTAAACCGCAACGTTCAACAGAGCGCGATAAGGAATACGGAAATCAAGCCAGTTCACTTATACCTGACTTTCCACCAAAAAAAAAAAGAAAGAAGAAACTATATAACGTATAGCTGAAAAGTCTGATTAAAAGAAACCACCACCCACAATGGAACGCTTGAAATTTAGGGCTGCTCGCTATATATAAACTAATCCAGCAGATGTTCCGCACCGGTAGATAACGCACGCCTTTATCAGGCGTATAGAAAAAAAACTCACCATCTGCGTATAGTCGGACCACACGTTCCATGTCTTGGAGTCGATTTTCTTCCTGCAGGACATCCTCGTGCACCGTCAGCGGCAACGACAACACAACAACAACGGCAACGATCTCAACGGTACCGATTGTTCTTCCACATTTCTTTTTCGCCCACCCAACAGCACCGACATTTAATTGTTTCTCCACCCTTCTTTATTATATATCGCCTATTCTCGCGCGATCTTCACGAGCATTAATATATATATATATATATATGTATATATTCCGCTCCTCCCACTCTCTCTCTCGCTCTTGTGGAGTTCTCGCTGAGCGCGTGTTTAGGCGCCTGGGCGATCGGTCGTACGATAGCGCCGCCGCATCTTCGCCGTGCTGTACAGCTTCTTTGCCTTTTCTGCTCCTGCGACTATATATATATACTCGGCCGTTGCCTCTCTTTCTTTTGTTCCGTTTTTTTGCGCCTCACCGGCCGCTGCTTCTTCTTCTCCGCTTCCCTCTTTGTATTTATGGCGAGCGTTGAAGAGAGAGAGAGAGAGAGAGAGCTCCCGCGAGGTGTATATCCTCTTCTGCTGTGCTTCACGGTTCCTCGGTCCTTCGTGGCAGGCTGCACTACTGCCGCGCCAAGCGGCGATTTTTGCTTTCGCTTACTGTCGCGCCTTAGCGACTTATGTAGTTCGTTGGTGGTATTTCTCCGAGACGACGCCTCGGTAAATTCTGCTGCGGATAATTTTTGAATCAGGTCTTCTGTGCGTAACGCTGCGATCGCGCGCTTTATTTGTGGCTATCGTGGACTTTTTCGTACACCTCGGATAAGTGGATAAGTTTTTTGTTTAAGCGGTTACGTGAAGTTGGACGTTAAAAAAATTTGAATATTCTTGGGGGTTTATAAGCTTTCCAAATCGCTTTGTATATAGGGAAATACAGACGCTATTACTTCAAAGTATTGAGTAAGATAATCGTTTAATGCGAAATTGCTTCGCAGTCTGATTAAAGTGAAAATCGTGATTTTTCTCAAAGTAATTGTGAACATAAAGCGATCGTTTTACACCGGCGAATTCAGTAGGAAGTTATGTAAAGGGATATTTTGGTTAACTTTAAATTGAAATAATTGTATCATTTTGTCTGTATTGGCAGTTGCGGTGAAAGTGTTTACTGAACCTTAATTAACTTTAAAAAAGCTCGTAATATTATCATACTCGACCGGAAAAAAAGGAAAACCGGTACTTCAAAATAGCAGAAACTGCACTTTTTTTTGTCAAATTATTGATTTACGAGTGTCACAGTTCAGAACCAGATATACAGTTCACAAAATAGTACGTAATAACGAGACGAAAAGTGAAATCAAACTCGATCCATTAGCCAAAGTTCAGACACAACCGACTAATTCACACTTTCGACTATAATCGCGACTTAGCACTTTCCGTTATCCCCTTGCGCAAACCGAACTTTGCGCCTCTCGCGTATCGTATTATAATAGAATTCTGAATAAAGACGCTCTCCATCAACGAACAATGCTCTTTTTTTTTCGCAACACAACCAGGTATACATACACATATACGTGCTATACGATCGGTAAAGTCGATGCACTAAGCTTGTAGGGGTGGGAGATCGGTAATCATCAAACGTCACGGTTCTTGCGACTCACTGACCGACGCGCGGCTTCCCTGGCGCCTTAATTGCGTCGGATTAAATTGCGCGCGCTCCCGCGAAACTTTCGCTGCGCCGAGGCTTTTGAGGAAATGGCAAGTCTCTCTCTCTGTCCCTCCCCCTTCCTACCTCGCCTCCCGCGTACCGCCGCCCCGTCTTCCGTAAAAATTTCGTTTCTTTCTCGAGTCAGATCACCGAGCGATACGCCGCGAATCCTTTTTTTTTTTGCTCGGCTAATAGAAAACATTGATATAATTGAAAAGTTTCTTTTTTTTATTTTGCGGTTACTGCTGCAGTGAATTGTGTACACTGTTTCAAAACGGACTGTATAATATATTTATATAGGTTTGCGTGTTATACCAGTACTCGACTTTCCTCTACAGCTGTTATTTATTAATTTTCGTAACGTGCTTTTTGAAATTCTGATTTTAAACTCGTAGAATAACAAATGACAGATATAAATCGTTTAGCAAAAGCCGAGCTTCCGTCATATTTTCTCATCCCAGCAAGAATAGAGTCTTCGAAACACTCTTTTAATTATACAGCTTCTTTCGCAACGCCAGACCAATTAAAATCGTTATGTTTTCGCGGCAGTGCCGAGTCGTCCGATTTATTTGTTACAGTCCGCGGTGCAAAGTATATAATTATTGCTGCCGTAAAAAAAAAAAAAATTGCTCGCAAACACTTTTATCGCGGTATATATAGCCGTCAGATAAAAAGAGCTGCCACGATAATCGTCTGAATTTCGAAGTCGCCGGGGACTCTTTACTTATACATTTCCGTGCACCTCCGCTCATACAACACACACATACCTTCTCCTGATAATAGTAATTTTAAAGTCAAGTTAGCTCCGATAACCTGCACCGCACACACACACACACACACACACAGAAACTCGCGTCTCGAAGTCAAACCTTACGACCGTCTGTCAAACTTGAGCTTTTCACGCTGCCAGACGTATCGCGACTCTAAGCGATAGACGAGAAGCATGTGATTTTCATCCTCTCTCTCTCTTTTTCTCACTAATTACGTGCCGGAGTTTGCGTCCTTGTCCGAGACGAGTATATATACAGGTTATCTCTGCGCGATGTCACCTCGAGCTATACGACGCCGACTGATAATGACAATCTCGATTGTGCGAGTAGCAGCAGTTGCCCGCGTTTTCTCGATTCAGAACGATATACGCTACTGTGTGTTGTACTGTTGCATGTCAAGGACCGTACGGGTATCATCCTCGAATGTATATGCTTCTTTGTCCGCCATGCTTTATTTCTTTTTCTTTTTTCCTTTTGTTCCTGCGAAGTTTAGACGCGAATGCTGCAGCGATGAGGAAAGCATCACGAGAGCGCGCCGTGAAATTATATATGGCTCCGAACTAGTGATTATCTGTACTAGTTTTTTTTTCCAATTTGAATTATATCGTTTCTTTTCTAATAAGTTGGATTGAAATTTCGTGAAATTACATATCGTGTTATAATTAAATTTTATTTAATTCACGGACGCGGTGGCGGCAATTTCCATGCCCCGATAAGTGCACAAGTGCTTTTCGTTGCTCCTATGACTTCATTCAAATGAGTGATACAAAATGCGAGCATCGCACGATTTTACCTGGTTATTAAGTACAAAACACACGTATAGAATTGCCTGTCACGCTATTCAACGATCGGGTTACATTTCACTGCATATAGTCGTCATTGTTGTATTCGTTTCTCGGCTTGCATTTATAAAATACACCTTCTTTTTCACACAAAAATTATGGGCCACCTACGATTACAAAATGAACATGATTTTCGATGCGCTTGTTTATTCCTACACTGTTTTAAAACCTTATTAGCGGAAGCGAATAAAACCGTGGCAGCTATGCATGTAATTCCCTTATCAGCGATAACACTTTAAACGACACAGCGGAGCATAACTCAGCAATAAAAAAGAAAAAAAAGGAACAATCGCTTATACCTCAAGAGCGCGAAAAAACGAATAAGAAACCCAAACTCGTAAATCATCGCGGATCGCACCAAAAGATCAATAGCTCAATTTAGCGATCCGCAGTGCACCGCGAACGTTCAATAATAAATCCTAAACCTCGCTCGCATTAATATTTGGACTGTGCCAGTATAGAACCTGTCACTTATACACTGCACACACACACTCGCGGCGCATAATTACGTATTAGCATTGGTATAGTAAAATGACAGAGTGCGTTTACGGTAAACGGGTTAACGGTGTATAGAGGAGCTATATACGCAACGCTAACGAGCCGAGCATGTAATTTTCGTGAAATCACAAGAGAGACTCGCGAGATTCGCGTATACGTGTGGTATATACGCATAATGTGTTTCTTCGAACGCGTCGATGTTATGGGGACGAGGAAATTAGAGGTTCGGCAGGCCGCGTGTAAGAATATAATGAACAAAAAAATGGGGAAGGAGGAGAGCCGCGCGGAGAATGCTATTATTCAGATGTGTAACTTTCGTTGATTCCATTCGAAAGTTTGAGGCTGTATGGATGTATACGAAATGCCGCGCGCGCGGCGGCCAGTTTCGGCATAAGGAGTCCGATTGTATGCTGTGTAGGTACAAAGGAGCCGAGGTGTACTCGAAATCCACATAGACCAATTTCTTAGAACGATTATATGTATATATATAT
>UELV01083614.1:18764-46685 GCA_900490015.1 Megastigmus stigmatizans | reverse complement strand
TGCTATAGGACACGCGGCCGTATACGTGCTCTCTCTCTCTCTCTCTCTCTCTCTCTCTCTCTCTCTCTCTCGTCCATTTTTTTTTCACGGAAAGAGAGAGAGAGAGAGAGAGAGGCAGAAATCTGACACCTAAAAAAAGCGAACCAGAGGAGAGAGAAAAAAAACGCTGGCCACGGTCAAAGTGGGCGACGTCCCATTTATTACCATTGAGCGCTTCGTTATATATAGTGCATAATAATGAATGGATTTTTACTGCGGAGCGGCAGAGCCAGAGGTGCGAAAGCCAATCGAATTTGTTTCTGTATTAACAAGTCGCCACTCCATGGACTTTTTACTCGACGCCCTTCTCCACGGCTTCTCAATTACCCTTGTTCGAGCGCTGCATTTTCATATAAGTTCGAAAATTTCCTCCATCGTCAGGTACTGCGTTCAAATTTCTCCGGCAATCGATTACCTCGAGCTGGTATTTGTACACGTAATTTAAGCATTGCCTACGCGTATTCGCAGGCACCTTTCGATATTCTCCGCCAACGCTTTGGGGGCATCTTTTTTCAATATCTCATAACCAAACGTAGGTGAAAATTTTAAAGCTAATAACCTCGTATTAAGATGTCAATACTATAAGTACGTAAGGGGTCCACGGGAAGAAGGATGTTTTGTTCATTCTTATCGAATTCGAGTTTAATTCACCAATAGTTATTTTTTTATATATTTTTTTATGGTAGGCTATTACATAAAACTAAATCAATACCAGTTTGGTAGTCATTAAAAAAATTGATTCCAACGTAAAAAAATTTGCTAGCGACGCGTGATGTGAAAATAAAATTTTGCTTTTCATGGAAGTATATAAATTGGCCAAGCAACCACATGTTTTCTTATTTACACTTACCTGTTATAAGCAAGTAGTGTGCACTTCACTTAGTTACAGCTTTTTCTTCACGATGCATTCAGTTTTCCGGCCCCTCAGCGTGTTACGTGAATTAAATTGGTTAATGCGGTAACAAGCCTCATTATATATCCTCCGCAGCCTTCAAATCCTTCCTTTTTTCACTCTCGCGTTCTCCCCTGCACTTGGCGCTACTCCGCTTCTCCGCTTTCTCTTTTTCTTCTTCTTCCTTTATTCTCGCCGCGTTCAACTTATAACTCCCTATAATTTTTCTGCTGAGGGTTAGTGAGAGTTCTTTTGTTGCAAGGCTTCCACTTGAATAACCATTAGAGCACTTAAGATTATAATTTCCCTTTAAAGAATGAGTAAATGTTCGATGAGCACAAATTTCTTTAATGATATTTGGAAAATTCGACATTTTTGGGAAAGTTGTGCAATATTATTAATTTTTGAGTAGAGTGGGCAAAGTGAAAAATTTTTGTGCACCTATAGCAATATTATTACTTCAATATTTATTGCAAATTCCAATAAATTCCACAAAAAAAAAAAACAATAATTGACTAATTGGATAAAATTAATTTCTATCACATTATATTCTAAATGCTCTGCTACCCAAAAAGCAACGCACGTTGATTTCTCTTTTCTTTTTGCAATTTTTCAAATGTACATGAATTTTGAATAAGCTAATAAACCATTCTAACACTTTTCTATGCTATTCATCCAAAACGTCTTTAGTATGTCTTTACAAATACAGAACACAAATGTTGTCTTTTAATACTATGGCTTGTGAGTAGATTTGAAAATAAATTTGAAATTGAAATGAAGAACTAATTCAAAATTAATACAAGAAAGTAATGTTTTCTAGGATTTTTATATATAATCCGAATACGACTCATATCATTTTTAGCATTTCAACGTAATTTAGGGTAAAAAGTTCGACCCTAATTTTTTTTAAAACATTCACAACTTATACTTTCACAAATCAATCATTTATAATCATAAAGCTTCTCGTTATTTGCATGAAAAAAAGATTCATAAACAAAGATGTAGTTGACTGGAGCAAGAAATGCAGTACTCACTAGTTTGCGTAAAATCTCAGTATTAATTCTTCCAACGATAAATATTTTACTGTGGTCTTGATATTTTTATTTGTTTGTAAGTTTTTCAAGTTTTTATATCGTATGTATAAAAAATTAATACTCAAGCTCCAAAATCATCAATAGTCTACCCTTTCTCTTAGTAAACAACTTTATTATTATCTATATTCAATGCATGTCATGATGTTTCAATTGTACATCATGACATTGTGAAAACGATAAAAAAAATTCATTATGCAGTTATTGTTGATCATTTGTACGATACCCAGCTATCATAATATTCGAAATAAATTTTAATCAAAATCTTAATGTCAAAGGCCAGTAAATGAAGTAAATTATAATGAAGCTAAAATTCCAAAATAACGAAGCCCCCATTGTTTTAAATTCAACAATTAAATTACTTTAAAAAATAAAAAGATTTTATTTAATAAATAATATTATTCTGGTGGAAATAATGCTCCAGCAAATCCCAGGTGCGAAATCCTGCCAAAGTTCGGAAAACTCTTCCGTACAATATTTGATTCAATATTGATCCATGTTATTAAAGCTCGGTAGAATTTCTCTACAATAGTTTCATAAGTGAAATGATTTTTATCAATTTGCACCAATCGATGATGATAATTTTTATCAAAATTCGAGAAAATTCTGAACACTTTTACTGCAGCTTTGAATAACTCGCTATGAATACTCGAATTCTTTGGACCAATTATACTTCGGAGAATTCGTCAGAGCCGAGCGTGTATAATAAAAACGTATTTCCAGAACATTTCTTTCTCATTTCGAGCGTCGGCCCCGACTCGTCCTTTATTATGACAGTTAAAAAATGAAGTAGCAGAGGTCTCTATTTATTCAGGCTGTCCGGTGACGTGGCCAAAGCCGACCGTCGGCGAAGCACGTAGCCGAGAAAAGAGAACAGGAGAAGAGCTTGATCTGCTTTTGCGTATACCGGATAAAATAGAAGAAGTAGCAGCAGCAGCAGCAGCAGCAGCAGCTTGGAGTCGAGAAAATGATCTCGCGAAAAAGCCGTTGCAGATGCGGCGATGGGATTCAAGGTCGACTGGAGTTGGACTGCATGGCCGGACGAGGAGTTTCATGGAGGAAGAGGTGAAGGGAAGGCGAGAGAAGCCGGGCCAGATCGTCGACTGGACTTGCCGAAAAATTTTAATTAAAAAACTTTTTCGAGATGTCGAGGCGCGCCGCGCAGCTCGTGCAATTTAGCTCGGGGGGAGGGGGGGGGGGGGAGAAAAACAAGAGGCTGATGCTGCAAACGGCGAGGGAGCGAGTGAGTTGGCGCGGCATCTGGGAAGTGGACATGGACGCGAGAGTTACGAGTGGGAGGTGGTAAATGCGCTTTTTTTTTATACATGTACACGTACACTTGTTTCACCTTTTTTCTTTTTACTCATTTATCTTTATTAACATTTACGTATAGTCTCCTCTCTCTCTCTCTCTCACACACACACACACACAGAGTCAGACACAGTCACAGTCGTAGTACGCAGGCTCTTACTGGTCGCAAGTCGAGCTGCTCCCGGGCTGGTCATCCCAGCTCTCGACCTCCCCGCGCTTTTTTCATCAGCATCGATCTTCGCAGTCGCGCCCGCGACGCGTAGCCTTGTACAGTGCACAAAGTGTCCGTGCAGTGCACACGTCGCTACCGTTAGCTGTCGCTCTTTCTCTCCCTCTGTCTCTCTCTTCCTCTCTCGCACTCAAACTCGCATCCATCCCCTTTTACAATTGTTCCGAATCGAATGATACTCTCATTTCGCCGGAATCGTCGATTACGACCATACGGGCGAGCATTTCTCTCTCTCTCTCTCTCTCTCTCTCTCTCTCTCTCTCTCTCTCTCACTATACGTCCTCCACGCCGAATACATTTACCTATATAGGATACGGGGCGGCTGCGGCATGGAAATGAAAGGCATCGATCAACTCAAAGGATTGCCGGGCCACACGACCATTCGTATATACACCTATAGATATACATATATGTATATTCGATATTGCTTCGGAAGTAATTACATCCAAGGAAGCGCGAGTATAGTACTGTTTTATTTTTCGTTGATTCGATTATTTTCTACACGTTTTTGCTCTGATGTCATATTGATGTTTGTTTTTTTTTTTTCCACCTACAACTGTCACAGCGCGGCGATCTCTCGTTTTAACGATGACGACGATGGAGATTTTATCTCCGCCTCGTCGATTGTTCCGGATTTTTGCATTTTACATTTTACATTTAACGTATTACGCTCCTGTAGCCGCGTTGATACGTTTTACACGTGATTCTATGCGATTGATGCAGCGTGCAGTCGCATCGATTCGCGTGTTAAAAAATATTAAAAGCTTCGCTTTAAAATCCATGTCGATCCAATCAAAATAACCATGTACTTCGAGTACTTTCGATATACCTGAAAATACACCTCTCTCTCGCGCGCGCCCGCGTTATACCTCCGGTTTATGACCATAAACGATGATTTACATCACGAGAGCGTTAAAATTAATTAAATGTAGTTAACGCAATGCGATCGAATCGCGAAATGAAAAGTACTTTATAATTTATAAAAAGAAATATCGAAAGCTCTGCCGGCGGAACTAATGTAAAATGCTTTTCAACTGGTCATTCACAAACGCCATTATCCCGTTCTAGATACAATTCATCACTTGTGAAGCGGAGGATTTTTATGAATTTTATGATACGCCCGGATAATCTCGCGCACGCACATTAATTGCGCAAAGCTCACTTTGGCGGACAGAGAGACGACACAGAAACTCGAGCCTTTTTCCACCACCCCGCGTATTCTCTATTTCTCCGTGCGATTACGCGAGCTTTTGTATGAATTTTAAAGTGTGTGCCCGCGCGCGCGCGCGGAGAAATTAACATAACGACAAAAACTTTGAGCGAAGCAATTAGTTGCTCGAAGCTCAATTATTAATTTAGTTTGGCTCCGCGCGCAGTTTTTTTTCCCCCGAGTTACAGCCGGGAAATAAATTTAATTTAGACGCCGACGCCGCGCTCCTGCCGTTTTCATTCAAAATGCGCCTAACGTGCAACTACGATATTCATTATGCGGGCACACGAATGAGACAACAAAGTAAACGCATATTGAATGTTATTATTAGACGCTGCACAAATAAATAAATTACACGTTGCGCTGGGACGTAGGTGTATGCACGCTGAACAAACAGCCGCTCGTACGCTACAGAGTCAATATGGCGGAAATGTGTGCACATTATAGGAACAGTCAATGATTTTACATCAGGCTAAATTCACGCAACGCACGCACTCGTACAATCTATTCTAGGATTAATGTAATATGTCGCAAGTGCAAGGACTGAACTTTTAATTTACATGATAAAAATTCGTTACTTTTCGTCAACGGCGGGTTAGGTAAATGATCCAGCGACTGAACACCACTAGCGAATGGACGCATTCAACCAATCACAACCAAGGAGATCTTCCAAACAATGGGGCTGTCTAATCACTAGTACGTGTTATTAAGTGTTCATTCACTGGATCTTTTACCTTATAGCGGCAGCAACATTTTCGAAATATCGCTGAAACGGAGAAAAAACTCCATCGGCTTGGTTTCGAATCAAACATTCTCGCGCCTCAAAGAGAAGCTTTCCAGATGCTCGCATTACTCGACAACAAACGTTCAAGTCGTCATAGAATATACTCCAACGCGCAATCTTTTATCTCGGTAATTCGTTTTAGCGTCATTGTTGCCGAGTCTCGCGCGCAAGCTCGCTCGATTCTTTTTTTTACCCGTGCGCGTTCAATTTGAGACCAAGTTGATGGAAAATTTCCAAGGCTTTGCGGCTCTCGCGAGCTTACGTTGTAATTACAAGGTTTTATTGAGGGTTTTAACAATGTTTCGAAAGGGTTACCACACGCCATCGAGATTCTCTTTTTCTCCGCCACTATTTTTCTTTTTTTTCCCCTCTCCACACGCATCTGCGCACACATATTTGCTCTCTCTCTCTCTCTCTCTCTCTCTCTCTCTCTCTCTCTCTCTTGTACTGCATTAGTGGGTATAACGTCGTCGTCTCTCTTCGCTCTCCAACATTTCCCCCGCGAAGAATGACGATATAATGCGAAGCGACACCCGCGTCACTTCGACATACATTCGCACTGCCTCTGACGTTGGCGCGGAATCTTCATTGTATCCCGCCTATATATATATAATTTTCTCATATATATTATAATAATAGAATTCGTTTAATTTGAAACGTCGCATTTTAACATGTATATCCCATTTATGTATAATATTAAGTTGTTGTTGCCGATGATACTTTTGTCCCTTTCCTTTTTCGTATTATATACGTGAAGTAATATACATGCCTATATACAAAACGCCCACGATTTAATCACTTATTGCTATAACTATGATTATGGGGAGCATGTTAGATATGAACGATTACAAATTACCGCCACGTCGATATACAATTACAGGAAATCATACAAAATCTCCCTGCGAATAATTTCTCTCTCATTCGTTCGTAATCACCAACTACATGTATTAATACTTAATCAGACTATAATAATATTACACTTATAAGTTAACAATATAACTTATTACACCATTAACAAGCGAGTGTAAAAAGTCGCGCGTTCGGCATCGACTTGACACGGATGCCAGGAAGTTTTAGAAAAATGCTTCTCTTCTTTGCTACTCTCTTTCTTCCTCTCTAACTTTCATCTCATTTTTCTCCTCCCCGCTATAAACTAAAACCCATTTGTTTGTTTTTATTCGTAACAATAATTAGATCAACGTATGCGCAGTTGATGTAGAAAACGAGCAGCGATGGTACTTTTATCTCGATAAATTATCCCAAATATAACCCCAAAAGACATATTTACATAACTCACGTAGATGTCAAACGTAAATCAGTCGAGTTGATGGAAATAGCAGGGATTGGTACATGCGTATCAGAGTGCGGGCGTGTGTATGTGTGTGTGTGTGTGTGTGTGTGTGTGTACGTTTGCAGAGTCGGAATAGGTCAAATCGAACGGTATATAGAATTTTGAAAGTGAAAGGTTATTGAACATTTGATAAAGAGTTTAGCCGACGCCTGGCACACGTATTCGCCGTATGTGCGTGCTATCCTCTCCGACCCCCTTCAAGTGCACTATATACACATATACCTACTTATTGGCAAATTCCCGCGTCCGCAGCGCACTTTTCAACTTTCAATTTTCAATTTTCAATATTTCCCCTGTCAGGCGGGATACGCAGCAGTTGACGTGGCTTCCATTATTCAGAAAAATGCACAGATAATGTTTTTAGTGAATATCCAAAATAAAAGAGCCCGATGCATCATCAAAATACGTTTTCGACGGGAAAATTCTCATTCGGCGGAATAGTCAGAGACGTATTTCGTTCACGGCGGGTGCTAGAAATGGCTTTCGAGCGTACGACTTTTACAGATTGTTTCTATTTTCGTTTTCCGATGCTAGAGGTTTTTGCTCGATAATTCAATTATATTAGTTTTCGGAGCTGCGACATTCTGAAAATTCTTTTAAAGCCATATTCCATATAACTATACTATTATGAATAGGAAAGGAAATCGTAAAACTGATGCTACTGTAAATAGTATTCTCGAGGGTCACAGATAGGATGTTTTCTATAATAAGTGATGCGCAAACTCATTAAATCGTGCAGTGGAAAAGGTATAAGTTTCGGATTCTCCTGCTAATCAAAGTCTCCATTCTCTCTTATACTTGTTCCAGAATGTTACAAAATGATCTCTAAAATAGGTATTACCTCTTCAGTCCAAGAGTTAACGTCATTATTCAGCGTCGGAAAATCAGTCGAGCAAAGTTTTCTCAAAATTTGTAACTCGAGTACGGCGCGAATTTCCGCCTCCTTTGTCCGGTGAGCTCCAAAATCGATAAGCGCATATGTTTAACAAGTTTCTGGCTAATTCCGCGAAATATTTGCGCCAAGCAGATTAACTTTAGAATCGGACCATCTGAACATAATAAAACCCAGCTATAACAGCCAGCAGCGAGCGCTTAGTTTTGAGCGAGCGATACTTGGGGTACCGAGTCGAGTGTTGCATAATAGTTTGAAAACAGCAGCAGCAGCAGCAGGTAAGAAAGGCGCGTAAAAGAGCCGCGCAGAAAGGAAGTAGCAAAAGTGGAAGTGGAATAAGGGGAAAAAGTAAACAGCTGCCGAGCGTTGATAATGATCGCTGGGAAACAGTTCACACCGGCGTCTCTGCAGTAGTCAAAGGATCGCGCGGAAAAGGTGGCAGCAGCGGCGGCGGCTCGGTAAGGGCACGAGTCAGGGGAAAAAAGGTGGCAAGATGATTAAAGAGCGCGCGAGAAAGAGAAGCGAAGTAGTTTTAGTCTCTTATCAAAAAGGCAGGCTGCTGGCGATGCCGTCGAGTGCAGCTGCGCGGCAAAAGAACATAAACGTCAATCATTTCATTCATTAGCTGTCGGTGGTTCTTCAAGCTCTTTGCAGCTCTCTCGAGGAGAGCGAGCTTGCGGAGCAAAAAATGAAAGCTCCACATATAATGGCAGCGCGCGCGCTAAGTGTGTTGTATGCGCGGAGAAACGGAACGAGAGAGGGAGAGAAAGGGGGAAAAAACTGCGGCAGGGAAGAAAAAGCGAGCAAGAGCGGAAAAAAGGAGTGGCACAGTGTGTGTGTGTGTGTGTGTGTGTGTGTGTGTGAGGAGAGGAGCTCGCGGTGCTACCACCGGTGCACGCGAGAACGCTCATCGGTTAAAGGCGTTCCTCAGCAGCTGCTGCACACCACCACCGCCACGACTGCGTTAGCCCACGGAGCTACTCGAGCCAGTACTGCCAATTCACTCGCTCCTCTCTCTCTCTCTCTCTCTCTCTCTCTCTCCTCCCGTCTACCTATACGTATTTGCACGCGCATATGACGTATATATGACCAGTGTATATAGGATACAGCGGGAGTTAGTATCCGGTCGAAACAGTTTGCGGACTCGAGACGCGCCGGTGTTTGCTATGCGCGCCTCAAACTCAGTCACGTATCCCCTGCCTCGTATCGTTCTGCAAGAGTGGCTGAATCGGCGTTGCGACATATTCGGGGAAGATCGGCCCTGGACTGTATCGCAGCTTATACCTATTATGTGCATGCAGTATGTTGCAGGAGCGACAAAGTAAGTATAGGGAAGTTTCCTCGCGATTAGCCTCTACCTCGTGCAGTGCCGGCTCCCGTCTGCGCTGACGCCTGCGCTGACGCCTGCGCTTGATTAGCCTCGAGACTCGACACGACTTGACGCCTACAATCACAGTGCCAGCCGTTTGCTAGACGTCTGACGAGCCTTTGCTCGACTTTCCGAAGCGACGACGCCCACCTCCCGGCATTCTTTGTAGACTTGCCAAGCCCCTTTCGCGAACGTTTTTTCATTTGTTTCGCGTCTCACGGTGCGTGTCTCCAAAAGTCCAAATTCACTATTTCGCGTATGTAGGTATAACCTTTTTATTTAACTAACGGAGCTTTTCAACTTGACGCGCAGTTTTACAGACGTAGATTCGTTAACGAGAAACGGCAGCAAAGTGTTAAAATTCTAAATGACAGAACAAGATTTACAGCTCGATCGAGTGTCGGGCTCAGGATTGGATTTTTTTTTTTTTTTTTTTTTTGGTTTACCATATATAGCGATTCGCTCGTTCGCTATTCGGATTCAGTTGTACATCTGCCACTTCTAAACAATTATTTCGGAAACAGCGTGTCTAAATCAGCGTGCGCGCATAAACCAGTAAAGCGCGCAGCGGGGGATTGTTAGTGCTGCCATTAAGGAGGGGATCTCTTATTCCGACATTTCGAAAATTCGACCCAGATTATATTACCGCTCGAAACATGAAAACACGTTCTTGCATGCCCTATTTAATGGAATATACAATATAAGATCCCGTACTTTTATGCCGCTACCGCGCGCAAGTAATATTTATTAAAGTTCCAAAAGGACCGGTAGGTTATTTATTATTTGACGGCGGAAGGATAATTAAAAGTACTCTCTCGTGTTTCTGATGCATCGATCGACTTCGGAAGGGGCGGCTATAGAACATAAATAAAAGTACAAGCTACTATCAATAATCCGTTGATTAAAAAGTTTCTCGCTCAGCTACATACATCTTTTTCCCCTTCAGCCAGTGCATTACAACTATTTAATTAGGGCTGGCAGTTGAAACGCGAATGAAAACAAGATATTACCTGTAGAATTGATGTGTATTTCCAATAACAACGAAGCGGCAGCGTTTCGAGTTCCTCCTCGATCAAAGCTCGTAGAGCGAAAGAAGGGTGCCCTTTTGGCATCTCCATCATTGGTCGTTAAAGTCGGCCGAGAGGGGGGGCAACATCTATATACCTACAACTGGTGCTATATAGAAGCACGGGTGCAGGTGTCGAGGTGCGTGCCAGAGGCCAATCTGTAGAGAGAGGCTCGAGTATAGTCGGGAGTTCGCGAGAGCTATCGCAGACGCCAAGGTGGGCAGGTCGCATTTTATCAAGCGGCCTGCAAGCCGACCGCGGCGGCGTTAGATGCTAGTACAGTAGCTCAGCTGTACCGGTATATAATAGGGAGGGTAAAGCGCGCGCGAGAGACCTGGCGGCCGGGACCCCCTGCGTGGCGGCGGTAGTGGCTCTGGGGGCTGATTTGGTTAATTGAAACATTCCGTGAAATACGCGCGTGTGTTTGGGCTTTTACTTAAATTTCTAGCGAACGTAACGAGCGTTTATATGGAGATTCGAGTAGGAGTGTCGGCGTATAATCTGCGAGCGTGCATATAAATTCGGAGGGAGGCCGCGATCCAATCTCGGGAAAAGGGACGAGGAGAGAGAACTTGTGTGTGTGCGCGCGTGTGTGTGTGCGTTTGGCGAGCAGCGCCGAGTGTTGCGAGACGTGCAGGTGCGCTAATGCGTGCATTTGCGTATATTCCACTGTCGCTAATACCCTTCGTCTGTACACGGCCTCTCACCCTTCTCTCTCTCTCTCTCTCTCTCTCTCTCTCTATACATATAGGTGCATTTATATACGCATATAGTAGAGTGCACGTGGCGCGCGGATTCGTCTGTATACGCTCGCGTGCGCAATCAGCGCTGCGGCTCCTAGTCCCGGTGGCCCGCTTTAACAAAGCACATTAGGATTATGTGCAGCGACTTGGCTGAGCTGTGGGGGAAAAGAAAAAAAATCAAATACTGCACCGACCGACGATATTGCGTGTACCGTCGCTCCAACTCTTTTTTTTTCCTCACGTGCTTTCGCGGAATGAATTTTCATTTTACGAAATGGAATATCGCGTTTTATGCCGAGCACTGCGCGATTAGTAGGACTTTTTGTTTACGAATTGCTTAGCAGCCGTTCGGAGACTAACTGGCAAGAATAATCGATGAGGAATGCGTTTCGGTTAGTTATTGAAAATCCTTACTCGATGAAAAATAACGACATTGTTGCTTCTCGGATTGGCATTTTTCCGCTTTTTGAAATTCTCTTTTTAATACTTTTTCACTGGCTAACTGTATATTTCAGGTATTTTTTCAGAATTAACGAGATCTATTTCAATCAAGTGCCAGGCTTGTTAACTACCAAAGGATGTTCGAAATATTAACAAATTCTTCTCTCTGTGAATTCATTTTCAATTTGCTAGATTCAAAAATATAAATGTATCCATTCTAAGAAATTTAGTTAAAAAACGACTGGACCACTGCTGAGCGTCAAAACAAAATGAATTTTAATACAAAATTAAGCAAGGTATTTTCTTTTTTCTCATCAAATATATTCACTGTTTTATATACTGCACAGGAATAACGGAGTAGCGCCAGTTTTATTTTAAGTATTCCTAATAAGGTGGCGTTTATCAAAGTGAGATTTCGTGACGATTAATGAATTTAATAAGCGGGTGGAATATCGCGAGGCTTGTTATCTACGACTAGAAAGCTCAGCCGACTTATACAATCGATCTTGATGCCATAGAGATGTAACGTCGCATTATTTATACGGTTATTATCAGACAGGTATATGAAATACAAGAAAGTAAGCCAACAATGCGAGATGCTATCAGCTGCTCTACTTTAAAGCATAAACTCACTTTAATTGTCAAGTGTTTGGGTACTATTAAATGCTGAAGTGGAAGGAATAGCTTGGGTGACAATCGTCTTGAGACAGATTTTGAAATATTTTTCTTTTAATCTCAATGATCCGCGGCATAGATATTTTTCATTAAATTCTCATTAAAAGACTTAATCTCGTATTAATTATCCTGATTGAAATCTCCGTAAGTGGCTGTAAAATTATTTCTTAATGAACGCCTGATAATTGCAAAAGTCTTGGTTGCGATCCAGTATTATCATTTTTTTTTATTCACCCAGAACAATGGTCTATCTAATTAATTTTTTTTGTCGTCTCCAGCTCCTTGGTATTTTAACATGCTAATTATGGACTGTTATAAAACAGCTATATACCTTATTCGACGTGAAAGTAAAAGTCACGACATAAAATAAATTTCGTGGTGGAATAATTACATATACCGAGTCATTGACATTTCATGTAATTAGGCGTATTTCATCACTTCAACTGGACTTTTAATTTTGCCTAATTGTTTTCTTTCCACCGTCTGCTTGTACGGGAAATTTGGATTATCAAAGATTTTTCTTACATTCAGTACTCGCGATATTAAAGGTTGTAGCAAGAAAAAGCAACGAGTCCTCGTTCTCTAACGTTCAACTACCAAGGCAAAAAGAAACACTGTGGCTTCATTTTAGCGGAAAACCTAAAAAAAAATAAGATTAAATGAAATGAAATAAAAATGTAATTTCTCACATAGAAACTGAATTTCAGACAAAATTTTAGAAATTTATAATTTTAATATTTTAATTCAATATTGTTTACTTAACACACTAAATTAAAATTATAAAAGACAGAATTTGAAATATAATAGATTAGGAATATAAATGATGGAATAATTCGTTATAACATTACCGTAAAACAATTTTGACTCGAAGGTCTTAATCATTCATCTCGAAAACCTTAAAACGTAAAACCTCATATAAATTCATTCCACGAGTCCGCAGTAATCCAGCATTTTGCATATCGCAATTTTTGTAGCAAATTCATAATCAGTGACCCAAAAATACCTGAGAGCCAAATTTCGTGGGAATGTAATTGTATGAAAATGAATTCTGCCTTCAAAAGTAGGCTTGAATATTATTCGCCACATTCAATTTGTACTAAACGAGAAGGTCTCTCGAAACTTACAGATACCACATTTTCCAGATAAAATTAGAATTTTATTTTCAAGATTTTTAAATGCGCGATTGCTGTGCTCTCCAATTAGAATTAGTGAAATTTAGGTTAATACGAATGAATGGAACATTTAAGGACATTCACCTGCTCGTACTATAAAAAGATTTATCTTAAATTTACAAGTCGTCATTAAACAGCTTTATTATTAATTAAAGTCCACTAATGTACCGTAATTGATACTAAAAAATAATTAAATCATGCAAACGTCATAAAAAATTGACAATGAATTAAGTCAAAACTTTTGTTTAAACGGTACAACAGTATACGAATATTTATAACATTGATTACCTAATTTAAAAGAGAATCCAAGAAAACTTTCCTTTAGAATGAATTAAAATGTCTAGTTTTACAAGGTTAAGGGGGATCCGTACTGATCTACTTTACCGATTAGTAAAAGAAAAGTTTTAAATACTATTTTTCTTTTCTACTGCACAGGATAAACTGAAAATTTGTCAGTAAGTATTAGAAAACGAATGCAAATAGTATCAAATGGCAAATCTCGGTATATGTATGCGTATGAATTCGCCTTAAGCTGGAATTCTTATGTTAAAAATTAAACTATGACACACCCTATTTTTATTTTTTGCGCCACATATTTAAATTAAGAAATAGGAAATCTTGTAATCAACTCCTAGGATATCGGGTTACCTGGTGAACGTCCTTAGAAATCCTTTTTTTTTTACCATTTAATCCCTATTCCGTTTTATTTTAAAAAAACTCTTTTCCATCTATTTCTTTTATAGCCATCGCGAAACATTTTTTACTTAATTTTGAATTCAATTTGATGAATTGAAGGAATTCACGTCTTTTAGGTATATAAAAATTAAATGTAATTTTAAAATGCTTCAAGACATTTCGCCTTACTTTCTCTTATTTTCTTTTCATTTTCCCCTACTGCAAAATAATCAGTAGAGTGTAGCCTAGCTGAATCTTTCTGCTCCGATAAATTCTTGTCAAGTTTCAGTGGATTCAAAGTAATCGATATCTTGTAGTATCAAAAAATTATCGGTCCCTCTTTCAATGTTGAAATATCGAATTCAACCATGTTTTAACACTGCGCTCTAAAATGGCTTACTCGAACAATATTTGATCTAGAAAATTGCGACGACAAAGTTTAGAATTTCAATCGACCAAAATCCCAAATGATAAACATCTGGCTGGAAGAAACGTATATACGTACATATGTAGAGAGAAAATAAGGAGCCGCAACATAATCTGATAATTTCCTTTGAGGAATAATAAGAGTCGCGCAACTCATAGGCTCAATGGAAGAAGGAGGCCTCGGTATCAGGTATCGTCTAGGCTCACATACACGCGAGCCCTGTCAAGATCTTTAATTGCTTTTTAAATTACATTCTTTTGGTCGTGGCCTGGAAAAGACGTATAAGCGCAGCGGAGCCAGTCTTTTCCCTCGGCGATAGGGATTTTGTTCTTGATTCAGGCTCTATTCTATTCCGCTACGCGGCCCCGCAGCTCCCGAACCTCTATATACATATCCACTGCAGTATAGGTATACATGTAGCTGTGCTGCGTGTATATAGAGCCACGAACACCTATACCGAGCGAGAGCCAGGGAGAGCCACGGAGAGCCAAGGAGAGCCAGAGAGGGTAGGGAGTTTATTTCGAGGGAAATCGAGGGAAGAAGAGGAGCAAAGAGTGAAGATTGAAGAACGGCGCAAGGGCTTAAAAGGAAGACATCAAAAGGAGGGAAATTAAGGAGACGAAAAGAGTATGGATGAAACTGGACAAGAAGAAGAAGAGCCGCGTTTAAGGAGACATAGAGAGAGAGAGAGAGTGCGGAAAAAGGTTAGGTCCATATTGCTGAGGAAGAGAGAAAGGGAAGAAAATGATTGAGCGCGGGGAATTAGAATTGGAGTGACTGGAAAAATAATTAGAAGCGAAACACGTGCGCGGAAGAGCTGCGAGCAGAGAGGAAAGCCCAGAGAGAGAGAGAGAGAGAGAGAGAAATCGATGTCTCTCTATATTAAAATGTAGGGAAAACTGATGAGAGGACAAAGAATAAAAAGGAGAAATGGAGCGAGAACGAGTTGATGGACGTGGTTCGAAAATTAAAAATACGAGTGCGCCGAGAGAGCTTGAACAAAAAAGCGCGAGGAAAAGTGCTGACGTGCAGTGATCGCGACCCAGCTCTCGCGACCATTATTTAAAATGGCTCGGCCGAACTCGGGTCGCGAAAGGCGCAAAAACCGGCCCCCGACGAAACGCACCGCACGCGCCAATTGGAATCGCGATTCAATCGCTCTCCCCCTCTCCTACCATAGGGATAAATAAATAAAGTCGCCGAGGAGGAGGAGGAGGAGAAGGAAATGTAAATGTAAAGTTAACATCGTCAAGAGCCGCCGAGTCGGTATATATGCATTAGTCGGCGGATACTTAAGTCGAAACTATAGTTGGAATAAGGTGGAGACTGAGAGACAGGGAATGAGAGAATGATAGGGAGAGAGAGATAGAGTAGAAGCGAGAAACTTGGAAATTTATTCCCTACATCGGTGAAAATGAGAGCCTGGGCAAACAGCAATGAGTTAAGAGGCAGCAAATTCAATTCTTCGTTGACGCATCCAATTAAAAGTGACGCGCGAGCTCCTTTCCATCTACTTTAGTAGCGCCCGCGCGCCAACCGGCTGAGAATAGAGGTATAAGTGGAACGGTAACGCAGACTTTAAACTTTAAACTTGGGTAATCAGTTTTGCCCCCTACTCCCCCTCCCCCCATCCGAAAGGCCGCTGCCAGCCTGTTTTTCACCAGCCCCAAACCCCCATTCGTCAAATGTTGCCAAACAATTTCGTTCTATTTTTGTTCTCTCGTTTACTCGGCTCCGACACGCGATATCCCAACTTACCTCTTACCACTCAAAGGCCCGCCTGGCCGCCGCGCACCGCGTACTCTCTACCTATGCCTCCGCGGGAATATCGCTTTGCGAATATAATGCTAATATCTGCTCCGGGCGAATTTCTGAAAACTTTATCTTGGAGAGGAAGACTCGAGGAGGGCCCGCACATGCATAACGCAACTTATTGTTTTCGGCGCCAGTGTCAAAGGATCGCTACAGGAATTTCCTTATCCCTAGTATTGATGGACCGTGTGTGCATTGGTTAAAGAGTTCATTTTTAGTTATTGGAATTGTTTCGGATGTTGAAAAAAAAACCACTTTTTTCGACAAATAGTTTCATTAAAATTTTTTAATGCCAATTCTGTATAAATATCAATGTATCTTTCTGCGTATAAATGATGACTTTTATGCACCGTATAGGCGTGGATAAAATATAAAATAGACGATAAACGAATATTTCACTTGAAAAACCTATAGTGATTGGGAAATATTTTATCTGAAATGCGACGATTTAACTTTTATCGACTAATCCTCTTTCGAGAGTATTAATGGAAATTAAAGTTATTGAAGCGAATGCACTCTCGTGGCTTATAACAATCAACTATACAAAATTCTCAATTTTGCTCCACACTTGATTGTTTTGAAATCGAGTATTGACATACATTAGTATCAGTGGATTTAGCGCATCAGTTTAATAGAATTGAATAGGTATTTGGTAAATTAAAAGCCAGTGCGCATGGCAATCTATCGAACGATAATGAAGTACAACTGCAAGTAATTTCTCAAGTCGAGAAATTCCTTTCCGCTTGCACAAACGAAAGAAAACACACTCGTTTCAACGTTAAGAATTTAGTATTGAAATACTTAAACCTACATATTATATACTTGAATAAACAAGGAACCCACATTTTTTGGCACAATTCAAAATAATACTCGTCGTCGATAAAGTGGACATTCAATTGCTCCTATGTACGTTGAAAAATACAAGTTTTAATTCCAGACCTCTTCGCCGTCGATTTTAACAATACAAAACAGCTCGGACTAACCGAGATTGATTTCAATGCGTTACACAACCGCACACGTCCCAATTCGAAAGAAAACCTTTATCTCTTCTGCAGGGTCGAAAAAAGCTCGCAGCTATTTAGTGTACCATTAAATTCGCCTCGAACCACTGTCGTATTTCTCTCTATATAAATGGTATACAAACAAATCCGAGATAAAGAAATTGAAAGCAGTATTGAGCTTTTTCATCAATTCTGAAGAGTATATAAAAAAGAAAGGGTATAAAATTGTTTTTGGATTGTCTAAGATTTGAATAAAAAGCAATCCCGATTTCTCCATAAGAGCCAACGGCTTTAGATCTTGAAGATATATACATGTTATTATCGAAAAGAGATGAAAGAAGTCAATGAAAGTGGTCGGGTTAAGCTAGAGCGGTACAGAAGCGGATAAAAGAATGGCAAAGTTTTTACGAAGAATCGCATCGGTGCTAAAAGCTGTAATATGGATCCGTGACTCTGTAACGTGACTCTGAGTGATTTGTGTCGTGCGAGGAAAGGGGGGGAGGGGGCGGGACACTTTGTGCACACGTCTCCCTCTCCGTGTAATTGTCAGTGTAATTACGCCTAGTCTTTCCCCCCCTGCTTATCGTGACCCGAGAACCAGGCGAGCTCAAGAGAGTAGAGGGGAAGGGGGGAAGGAAAGAAAGGAGGTGCCAGGACGGGCCGGAGGGGGAGGCGGCGGCCAAGGGAAAAAAAGTAACGTGGGCCGCGTCTTTGCATTTCCTCTTTGCCGAGCTGCTGCAGCTCGCAAAAACACGACACGGGCTTCCCCCTTTATCGTAACGCGAGACGCATGACGTAGTCGCGTGCTGGCCCTGATAACCCCGCTTGCATGCAGCTCTGCTCTGTTCTGCTCTGCACACATACACGTACACGCGCACACACACATCCACGCACAAGAACACATACGAATGATGCACAGACACGGACACAGGAGGGCTTTGGGTGGTGGTGGAGCCAGGCGCAGGATTTATACGGGACAAAATGAAAACGCTGAGCGATCTTGTTAGGCACGCGCTCGCTCCGACAATTTCTGCCTCACTTCGCTTCCTACCATCGCACCCCCCCCCCCCTTCCGCCACTACACCTATACCTCTTTCGCTCTCTCTCTCTCTCTCTTTTTAATTTTTAACTTGATTAAAGGCCAGCTCTTTACGCCTTTAACGATGCGCGCTGTGAAATTACACATGACCGCGCGCTACACGGCGCGTAACACGACGGGGAAAAAACGAGGGCCACGACTGCTGTTACGCTCCTGCCTCCAGCTCATCCAGAGAGAATTTTTGAATCGCTCCTACACAGGGCGGAGATTTTTTTTCCAATGTTTTTCGTGATTTTGGAAGCAGAAGCGCGATCGACTCGAATCGAGTAGGGGATTGCGCGGAAGTAGGATAGATAAGCCGTACAACCCATAGGAAGTGCGCTGCACTCGTGCAGGAGTAAAATGCAAAGCGAGAGGCAAAAAGCGCGTATCGGAGGCTGCGTCGAGGTGAGCGCCGCCGCCGCCACCGCCGTCGCGGGAAAAACCGGATGTTCTCGAAACTTGCGCTGCGGCGAACTCGAGCTATTTGTCATGAAAAGCTTGCCGCAAGAAATCTCGGGGGACGCAGCTCGGCAAGTTGCAGCGCCGCGCGCTCCTCTGCTGCTGCAATTTAAAGTCAAATGTGAAGTTTCTTTCCTTCCTTTCCCGGAGTCCTTTTTGTTCCGATGGTATGTCTGTGCAAGCTCTTATTTATCCCCTGGCCCCGGCGATCGACTTTCGAACAAAGCTAATAAAGACACTTTTTGTAGACAATTTTGTTGAGCATAGCGTCAAGTTTTCTTGCAATTAGCATTTTCTAATGGTCAACCTCGAGCGCAGTCCTGGTTTACTCTTACTCTTCGGCTCAAACTTGCGATTGCTCGGATCGGAATGTCTTTTGTATACCTGCAGCTTCGACCTCTGCCACGACGCGGTGACAGCGTAATAGGAAAAATACCATAGCTGCGCGCTACAGTTTAAAGGTTGCACTTGAATCTGCAACAATAAATTTTACCGAAAAGCTGAATTTATCTCGCGGTATATGTATAGCTTCGACGGACTGCAGCAGAATGAAAAATTATAAGCGGCGCAAAAAGGTGCAGGGCGAGATCGATCTTATAAAAATTTCACTGGGCAGCAAAAAAAAAGGGCAAAGAATGATCGACTGGAATAAATCGATGGCGTGGCGGATTGAAAAAATGGGCTCGCTAATCAAACTTTTAATGACACGCGATTCATCTTCATGAAGATTGACGATTAACTATTTTCTTCTAGTCTAGTTTCTAGAGAGAAGCGCTTCCCTACAGAATAGCCCGGCGCGGCAGCTTCTCCTATGTATATATAAAACGCGCGCGGCGAGAGCCGAATCGAAGTGGCGCAGAAGGAGAGGAGCGGAGCCGTTAGGAGGTCTGACAAGCGGATCGTTAGTTTCGTGGATCGAAGGATCCATTAGAGCAAAGAGAGAGAGAGAGAGAAAGAGAGAGAGAGAGAGAGAGAAAGAGAGAAAGCGAGAAGGGATGAAAAAGAGAGGGAGGGCAGCATCTCCTACTCTTGGCATCTCCTACACTCGACGAATCGATGCCGCGGCAAGCATCAAGGCGAAAGAGGCAAAGAGAGCTGATGTAAAAAAGAGTAGCGGCGGCGGCGGTGGTGGCTGTTTCTGAGGGAAAGAAGAAGGAGGAGGAGGAGGAGGAGGGGGAGGGCAAAAGGAAATAGAAAAGCGCAGCTAGTGCTCGATTCGCTTACAAGAGCTAGAAACGGGCGGCTGCGAGGAATGCACACAGCACAAAACACTCGGGCTGTGTAGCAAAAGTGGAGAAAAGGAAACCGGACGCTTCGACTCGGGTTTCCGGTGTTGGATGCGCGGCCGACCGAAAGCCAGCTCTCCTCTCCCTCTCTCTCTCTCTCTCTCTCTCTCTCTGTCTCTCTCTCTCTCTCTCTCTCTCTGTACATGAACTAGCTATGAAGAAGTTGCACGGCACGTACATACTCGGCTAGAGAGAGAGAGAGAGAGAGAGAGAGAGATAGAGAGAGAAAGCAATTCACCAGAGCACCAATCTTCACTTTTTTCCCCCTCCTCCTCATCTTTTTCTTCTTCATTACGAGCTCGCAGGGCTAAGGATCAGCGGAGAAAAAGCCGAGGCATTATTCCCCTACTGTGTACAGCCTCGGGGCTCTGCATGCACCAGGTCAAATATTAGCAGAGACATATTCCTGTAGTCGCGTCTAAGGCCGCCAGCCCAGCAGCTCTGCTCGGAAATACCTTCTCTCTCTCTCTCTCTCTCTCTCTCTGTACTGTGCACCTGTGTATACCTACGTGTGTATATGTGTGTAGAGGCGGGATGAAAAGGGCGTTTGTCAGTGGTAAATCGAATTCGACCCGGGACAAGCCCAGAGGCGGATACAGAGAGGATCTACAGGAGTTAAATGCTCGCGGTCCTCGACCGAGTGTTTCAATTATTTAGCCCCCAGCAGCTCGAGAATTTGAAAATCCCAGACGGATTATTTTTTGGCTTCGACGCTCCTCGGGATTGTGTTCTTAGTTCGTCGCAAAACCCTAATGGCCGAGTTACGACTCGCACATCTTTTACTTCGTTCTATCTCCGCGGTTGACATATTTTCCTCTTTACATCGGCAATCGTTACGGAAACATTTTCATTGAACATTTTCCATAATGAGGAGCCATTTCGTATAGCACATGACTGGCAGACGAAAGGAAAATACCGTCGAATAAACGTCGCCCAAAGCAAAAAGCACCGACACGCTCAGCCCCAAGCATTTCCGTATACCTTTGCCTCTCTGCAGTGATTTCCCCTAGACGTGTGTATCGTCTTTTCATGTATTACGTCCACACAGCGTAGCGCCGGTGATCATTCTTCATCGAATGCGCGCTAGTCGTCCGAAAGTTTCTCCGTAGGAATGGGGAGAGGAGCAAAAAAAACGTACACACATCGAGGGAAAACGTGAAATACGTGCTTATTTTTCGAGCAATTTAAAGCGCGCGGCCCCGGCACACATATAGTCGAAAGTTTGCGCCTCCGAGCGTTTCCGATTTTTATCAATATTTATCAACTAAACTGTGAATAATGAAAATACACATTAAATGGCCGGAGATGGAAGAGGAAAATATTCCGGGCGAAAGTAGACTGTGCAAATTATGAGCTTTGAAATTATCGAGAAAGAGAGACAGAGAGAAATATGCAAATTTCGTAGAATCAAAATATCTTATCGGTAATTGTACAAAATTATATACATATAGCTATATGAGATGTGTACCTGGTCTTGGTAATTCTTTTGGGTGAAATATTTCCGCGTAATTATTTGAGAAGTAGCGGGGCGAATAATATTTTTGGCAAACAGTCTGAAAAATAGAGTAGCTGCTGCAGTTGCACGTTAATTTCAACAAAAACCGAGGCGGGGCTTCAAGGAACGAAACGGAATTTTCCCAATCGCATAAATAAATCCTTTTATTTGCTCTGTGAAAAAAAATACGACTAATGAACACGTATATCTAATTTGATTTTCATAAAGCTCCTCGTCGTTCTTATTTTTTTGGGGCGCGGCATCGAGTTTAGGATACATCGCTCAACTACTGACATGAATTTCAATTTCAATTTCAATTCCCCGGTCTGGTCCCCTCGTGCCTCTCTTTCCCTTTTTTACTCTTTGGCTCCTTTCACGAATACGTCTTACGGTGTCGCGAATGTTTAAAGAAAAAGAAAAAATAAAAGATTTCCGTCCAAGTCTTGCGCAAGAAGCAGCAGCAGCAGTAGCGCCGGCAGCATTAATATTTCATTAAAGTTACGAGTTGAGATTACGGGCGGGAGAGCATCAAAACGGCTGAACGGTAAGCAAAGGGAAAAGAGAGAGAGAGAGAGAGAGAGAGGGAGGGGGAAAAAAGGAAGGAAGGAAAGGTGAAGGGGAGGAGGGAAGGGAAGGCCGTCGTTGTTTAGAATTTCCAAGGCGCGAGAAGATCGCGCATAAAACGTGCCATCCAGCAGCTGGCAAAGAAAAGCGGGAAAACGGAGCGGCCCGAGTAAAGCGCCAGCAGGTCTTTCTCTCTTTCTCTATGTAGGAATACAGGTATACATATATATATAGGGTAGAGGCGGCGCGTCGAGTCGGCACGTTTTGCTATGGGGTAAGAAAAGCTAAGGAGACGTGGAGTAGAGTGAAGCGTTAGCCTGTGGAACTGCATTTAAATCTGAATTTACGTCTTACGAGTCTATTAAGTGTACGGGCCACGCGCGAGCGCGGCGTATGCCGGTATTTTTCCGACTCTGCAGGACGCATTGCCCTCGTCTTGCCGTAGCCGTCCTTGTACCACTTTCCTCCCTCTCTTTTCTCTCCCTTTTCTTCGTCTCTCCCCCTTTTTCGCCTCCTCCTCCTACCCTCCCCCCCCCTCTTCCTCTTCATCTTCCTACTACTTATTCGTCAATCTCGAATCCTCTCCGCGTTTCAGCTTGCCTCGCGAGTTGTACCGCCTGCGCGGCGCTCGCTTACTTATACTTAGTTTTTTATTGCACATAACCCCTTGCTCGAACTCCCTTTTCAATTCCATCGACGCCTTTTTCGCTGGCATACGCGATTCCTACGTCGACAAACAGAATCAAAGAAAAAGAAGAAGAAGAAGAAAAAAGTCATTTTCCAGCCTCGCGTCCTTTTCTTAAAGATGATTCGGCTGCAGCTCGTGTCCTCGGGCCATTTCTCCCATTCTCTTTTCTCATTTTTAATTTAGCTCCAAGGCAAATTTATCCAGCCTCCTACGTCGATATGATCCCGGGGGCATCCTTTGAGAAGCAAATCTCTTTTGATGCGCCTCTTTGACTGGGCCGCCTCCCCTCCCCCCATCTCTCTTTCTCTCTCTCACTCTCCAGTCTCTCGGTGGCAAACTCGAAGCGAATGCAGACTTAAACCGAGCGCGGCACGAGCTTCCGACGCCGGGTTATATACGCGCTGGGGCCTCTCTCTCTCTCTCTCTCTCTCTCTCTCTCTGGCCTCCCTGCCTATATACGTGCAGTAAGCTATAGGCTACCGGATACACAGGTACACGTACGCGTGCAGAGCGTGACAGAGAGAGAACGAGCGAGAGGAGGGGGAGGGGGGAGGTCGGAGGAGGCTTCTTAGCCGGAGAGGGAGGAGCGAGGGTAGCTATCGCGTATTTGCCTGTAGGATAGCTGCGACGCGAGGCTGACGTTATCTACCGGATCTCCGTAATCCGCGAAAGGGCCGCCGCCCCTGGCTAAAATCCTCGTTTGAATCGGGCAGGGAGCGAGAGAGAGAGTGAGAGAGAGAGATAGTGTGTGGCTGGTGGGCTAGAACGAGAGCGCCGGCCGCCTCCAAGCTTCCAGGGTTTCAAGCCCGGCGAAACGATGCAGATCCTCTCTTCCCTACGCGCGCTAACACCGAAATCCCTCACTCCCCTTGCACTTCCTCCCTCCCTCTCCCATGCTCCCCTTACTCCCCCGTCTCTCTCTCTGTCTCTCTCTTTCGCTCAGGCGGTCGTATAGCTAGGTGCAGGCTCGTGCAGTGGCCTCGGCCGTGCAGCAGTAGGTGCAAAATTGCGATTCCAGTCGGGCACCGAGGCCGGGATCGTTGAATTATATGCGGGGCTTGATAAAATTGCGCTCCCGCTCACCAACGGCCCGAAGACGAATGTGCTCGCGTATATAATCGTGACTGTTTGCCGGGGACAGGGCCGCCAAACTGAAATCGAGCCTCTCTGCACTATGCGCTTCTGCCGCCGCCGCCGCCGCCGGTGCCATTTGATACCAGAGCACGCGACGGTCCAAGTTGCAAAAATATACGCCGCGCAGCTGCCAGTCTCTATTTCACTCGTGCGCGGCTACTACCATGTTTCACCATTTCAACCTCTATCACCCTCTGTTTTTCAATCAAAGATTCGAAATCCCGGAAGAGGCCCTAATACCGACCTTTAAACCTCTACATATATGTCTTTTTTTTAAAAGGATTAAAGGGATTTGTGGTTTTTGGATTATCGCTATTCAGCCCCTGGACCATATTCATTTTGGTCAATCAAGTAACAAGTAGTAACAAATAGTAATGGATTGTAGACATATATGCGATCGTATTTTTTCTGGTTAAATAGGACACGCCGTTTTTCTATTTTTTTTTACTCGTTTATAAAGTCTCTTACACTTGTTAATTTCTGAAAAAAAATAACGGAACGCAATATTTTGTCGAACATTATGACATCATATAAGCTTTTAACTGCTGAGAGGAGGTTAATGGAATTTTCGATGCTTCAGTGGTTCTGTCGACTTTTTTTTTATCTTATTCCGAGCAACGTCGCGGTTTTGTAAGCGAGTACTTGTCTCGTTATTATTGGAGGTGCTGTGTGTTTTTTTTTCCTTTATCGCTCAGATGGAATGATGGTAGTTCGCTGAATGTCCGCGCTTCGGGTTATGAAATAGTTTTATGGTCGATTTAAAAAAAAAAAAAAAAAACGAAAGAGGAAGAATAGAAAGAAAAAGAAGTGAAATGAATGTGAGAGATAAAGTTTAAATTTGGTTTTTGTTCACTTTTTATTCATAAACATGGATTTTTTTTTCACAATGTTTGCTTAGAAATTATCGGATAGTAAATTTCATAAACTCGCTTCATACGATGAATTTTTTGTTAAAGCTTGAATCCGATATGCGCGTAGTGGCGGCTGATTATTATAAAGACAGAATTGCTTTCGTTCCATATACACATATATATTATATATATATATCAACCGGTTAAATCTTAATTGAAAATAAAAGAGTGTAATCGCATTTGTAGCGAGTCGTGGAAACGGAAATTCATCGTATTAAGCTTTCGTCAACAACGAAGAACTTTTTCATTCGAAGGTAAAGTATATGTATGTAACATCGTTTAGAAAATAAAGTAAGTCTCTCTGTGTTCTTTTTTTAAAAACACGTCCGCACTTATCTCGTGTCCTGGAAAAACTCGTTCGAATGTAATCTTAGAAACACTCTAGCGGAAAAAGTCGTAATAACAGTTATTCGATAATGGAAACAGTAAAAAATTTACAAGCGACGTGTGTATTTCTGAAAGATTATCTATGTCACTTATAAATTTCGCATTAGTCGTAGGTCCTCGGCGATGTATCGCAAAGTGGACTCTTAAAAATTTACGCAATCGGTGCAATTTTTGAGAACCAAATCAAAAGCAGCCAAGGCAATACTCGTTCTCTGTCTCTCTCTCTCTCTCTCTCTCTCTCTCTTTCTCTCTCACTCGCAGCTTGTATCGTTTCCGAATGTTTCATTCAACACTCGATTTGCCTCGCGCCCGTCGCGTTTATAGCATTCGAATTTTCGGCACCCGTTATACACTGCACGCTCCACTCTCATTTTTCGGGCCGCTTTTAAATTGAACTTCTCATTCCTTCTCTCTCTCTCGAGCAGCCCCTGCAATAATAAATGCTTCCACGCGAAATAACGAATATTTGACTTTCGTCTAAAACGATAAATTAATTGATGTTCCGGATTTGTTTGCCGCGGACTTTGAGCCAATACTTTTCCACCAACTGCCTGTCCGGCTCTGCACAGTGTAACGTAATACGAAACCAAACCTCAATTTTCCGTAATGAACGACTTCAGGTCCAAAATGAGTTCACTAGAATTACACATCGGCCAAAGTCGCGTGTGCAACTCTCTCTCTCTCTCTCTCTCTCTCTCTCTCTCTCTCTCCAGATATACGGGGAAAATCGTTTATTTTTAACCGAATTAAGTATATAATATATATTAAAAACAGCCACTTAAAAATTATTGCCCAACTATCTGTGAGTCAAAGAGCCGACGTTTTGATTTGCTTTACACGATGAACAAATAAAACTACGCGAGCAAAAGAAGAAAAAAAACGTCTTGAAATAATTAGTCGTTTCAATCTCGCACAATAGAGACTTGATATTGCGAAAAATTAAGACATGTACACGTGTATATTCATTTATATATATGTATGGGCGTACACGTGTTTCGCGTAATTCACTTTATCGAAAATATCGGGAAAAAGTCTGAAATGGCGAAGTTCGGAGGAAGAGGACCAGACACGTGCGCTTATCTAAATCCCGTTAGCCTTGAACTCTTAGACATTTTTTTTAATCATCAAATGCATGGAGATAATTAAAGTGGATTCCTGATGGCGCACTTTATCCGAGAAATATTCCAGTAAAGTTACTCTACGGCAGCCAAGTATTTTAAAGTGCAAAATCACATTAGATTTCCTGCATCAGAGATTTACGGAGATATTAAAAAAAAAAGAAGATAAATGTTTATAAATAAATCTTTTATTATAAATTTTCAATTTTTCAAACAAAGCTTAATACACACTTGGCATAAAAACAGATGTTTTTATAATATTTCAAAATTTTAGTGCCCCAAAATTTCAAGTATTACGTACGCTATTTTGAACGGTAACATTCATTTAAAATTTTACCTGGAATTACTGTTTTATATATAACATCATTTAATTCGTTAAAAACCAATGATGACCCATTGGAAACATTGTGGATATGTGAGTATTATACGCATTTCTTGTTAATTGTACTGCCGTTATTTAAAAAATATCGTGTAAAATAAATTAAAGCCCAGAGTGGTCGCGGTATTTTCGTTATTTCAGGAAATAACGCTTAAAATGGCCGCGCGATAACGTTGTCCAGCAGCAGTAGCGAAAAGAGCGACAATTCATCTGAGCTGGGTAATATTTGGTCAGGAGTAAAGTCTTAGAGGGAGGAGGAAATGGAGAGATTGACTGCTGTATCGAAGGCGCGTCGAGTGTACGGACTCGCACGGCATCGTCACGCCTCCCATTGCGCAAGATATGAAGTCAGTCTAATATTTTGTTCCCTTGTAAACGTCTTTACGGCTTATAAATAGTCAAGTGGCCGTATATAGCGTCTTTCGTGTAGCTGCAGCAGCGCACAACAATTCCGAGCAGTAAATTTTTATACCGGGACTAGCTGTTGTTACGAGGCCGACGGTAACGATATTTGCGCGCGTGTGCGTATGTGTGTGCGAGTGCAAGAACTGGTGTACGCGGCGCGACTTTTCCTCCCTTACTTTTTCGCCAGACTTTTTTTTTCCGAGTAATGCAGGTGGAACGAAACAAGAATTGATACATGGCGTGCAATGTGTGACTCGACGAAGAGCTGCTGCTGCTGTTACTATCTGCACTAGGGTAGTACTGCTGCGACGTGGGATAGAATTTTTTCGCGAACGCACATCTGCACGTACACTTCCCTCGTATTATTATTCCACATAAAAAGAAAGTCGTACATTTATCGAATTATTCTTTGACTTGCGCGCGGAGCGTTTGTTTCGTTGCGGAAATAGCGTCTTCCGTTAAAAATTTCCGAATCGTGAGTCTCGATAAAATTATTGGATTGTAATTAAATAGCTTCGAACATTTCATGCATCGCATATCAATAAAACATTCGAGGAGTAATGGTATTGACAATTAATCACTTTAAAATATCTGATAGTGATTGTTCGCGTGAGACTTTTCTCGATTAACAAAGAGATTTATTGAATAAATATTATTAATGTTTAAAATAAAGTAAACTTTTATCAATCAGTGATAAAAAAAAAATAAATATTTTCCCATAAAACAAAATACCGTAATTGATATTATGTTTGCAGATGCAAGTGGATAAATAAACGGAAGTACTTTAAAATAAAATTCTGGTTACCCGTTTAAACGTCTCATAAAAAAAAAAA